>QDEB01071628.1:0-14783 GCA_004193795.1 Asbolus verrucosus
GAAAAGATTCATAGAACGGATAAATATTTATGTTACTTGAATTATTATTTATGATCGTTAAGCAAGTTGTGATCACAACAAAATAATTCTATTGTTGAAATTGATTTATGGACCTCGTAGATCTCTTATACCTACTTTTACAATGAAACTACAGTTCACAGCTTATGGGCAACAGCGTACGCTATTTGACCAAATGGTGAAATTAAAATGTGCAACGTATCAGAAGCTTTAATCAACGATTGTGCCTAAACTAATTAAGATAGCAAATTGGCGCAATGGTATCCTATAAGATGTGTAGTATGTCCTTTGGCATATACGTACGTAAAGGTAGTTATCAAAATGGATTCTAAAAATGATGGTTTATTAAAGTCTTCAAGAAAATGCAGACATCCAATTAATGTATGGAAAATTCCATTAAAATAGTTTAGTAGCTCTTAGAAGGTACCACAAAAATTTTCCAAACAGGAGAAAACTACGTTAAAGCTCGAATAAGTCGAAATTTAAGAAAATTTGGAGACTTCAAATCATTTTCACTACACAATAATTTGCATTTTCCAAAACAGCTGCATAGAACACAGATCAGTAGGAAAGTTTTAAAATTGATTTTAATTGTTATCGCAAAGGTGGTACTTCAAGTATTTTGAATTAGAAAATTATTGTTAGATGATAAATATGTGTTATATCCTCAATGTCCGATAGCCTGTATCATGTAGCAATCATTTTTATTATTCGAACTATCAAAAATTTGTTTGCGTGAAGGTCTTTACTACTTTCGAAATTAAAAATCAATCAAAAACATTTAGTCACACGACTTCCGATATACTTGAAATAAGGAATATTTTTTTAGTATTCGTTAAAACCCCCGCTCTTTGTTAAAAATACAACAAAATATCATAAATATTTTGCGGTAAAAAAACAATAGGTGAAATTACATCTGTATAACTACTTTTAACAAAATTAATGCAAAAATTATCTAATTATGAGCTTCGCATTTAATATTTTATTTGCAATCACTAATAAAATAACTCTAATTATGTGGACTTGTGCACTTACATATTATGTTAAATTCTACATTTAATGATTACATTTACTTGTAATTTACATAATTAATGAAACTATGTCTACCAAAAATTAAATGTAGAAAGATTCCACTAAAAAAAGGATGAAAATTTGGTCGAATGGTGTCCACTCGGGTAATGATAGCTTCCGTATTTTAATCACCGATAATTTGAATTTGCTGTAAATGGACTGCTGCCATCTAGCGATGGATCAACTTTCAAGGCAAACTACATGTTGTAGTTAACTGTAAACTGGAGGAGCTAAAAAGTTTAACTTTACGCTCTGAGATCTTCATTTACCAATGCAAATTACACTATTTCAAAGTCTATATTGACAACAATTGTATTGCTCAAAAAACATTGATTTTTAATCTCACAAACAAGTGTGAGTTTTTCAAAATTTACCTAACGTTTGGTGTAATGATGGGCACTGTCACAAAAAATAAAAACATCGCCTCGACAAAGTGTAGTTCAGGTCCTAGAAAAACAGTAAATTGAGTTCCATTATCTGTTGCTTTTGCCGTTTGGTCATTCTGATTGCAGAAAAAACAACAATTTTTTAAAATGCAATTGTGAATTACGGGGATACAGTAATATAAGAAATTTTTTAAATATTTTTTTTAAATTCTAGATATCTTCACAATCCAGTATAGTTCCTTATTTAAAAATTAAACTCTTTTTAAAGTAATCTAGACCTTTAAAAACGTATTTTTATTAAATTTCAGTGTATTTGAACAGACGGTTCAATGTAGTCTTCTGTTTAGCAAATTTTTGTGGTGCTTTCCAATCCATGCTGAACTATGTTTGTCTGCATGTTCTTGAAGACCATAACAATTAAAATGACTTTTGATAACTATTTTACGGACGCATATGGATAAATCGATTAAATTTGACGGATTACGTCATTCTGATAAAAGTTAGGTAAAAATATATGACTTTATACTAATTTGAGAACTGTGAACTATAATTGGTGAACTTTATAAGCTTACAGTTCTTAAATAAAGAACTCTAGAAGAAGAAAATTGTCAAAATACCGTTCACTGATCTCCTTATAATAGATACTCAACAAGAAATTGGCAATTTTTTATCAAACACTACATTATGTTCCGGCATTCTGAACTTACAATACATTTCTGTATTTTAAATTGCCTGTTCATTTTCTGTGTTTAGAAGAAAAATAGATTTCACTTTAATTATTATTGTTATTAATCGTTATAATAAGAATGTATGTATTATTTGCTGTGAAACATGGTTTTTATTTCTTTATAGTTCCCCAAATTACTTAGCAGCAAAAATTTTGATCACAATTTTATTGACTTTTCAAACAGGTTAGACTTGATAAAAATTATCTTTTGAAAATCATTGCTTATTTACACTAAAACTACATATTTATAAATTAGCTTCCCCTCGTTCGATAGGTCGACATGGTCCAAAAAATGATAAAACTGTTTTACAATTATATTGCTGTTATTTATTAAGTGAGAACAGAAGCTTCTTATTGGTTACTTCTTAAAAATTAGTAATGACACTGTTCTAAATAAGCCCGTTGTGTTCATTTAAATAACGTATTAAATTGTAATTTGATTTTTTTATCGTTTATTGATTGTTTTTTTCGAATATGTTCAAATCCGTAAGAAACCATAAACAATCTTTCTATATTAGTATTCTATTTCTATTCTATTCTATTCTATTCTATTTCTATATTAGTATTAGCCTGACTATGAAGGGTACCATTTGGTGCTTTCCCTTTTTCTAACAAAATTAGTTGATAGTACCAAACGGATATTTTATTTTTGTATTGGAAATACAAAATTCCGTTAATGTTTTTTTAAGTTATGAAACTCATTTTATTAAACAATACCTAATAAAAACACAATAAAAAATTTGAAAAAGGATAACCAATATTTCTAATAAATAATTTTCAGAAAAATAAGTACACCGCTTATTCAATATGAAACAGGGTAAAATTTAATGTTATTGGAATGTAAGAAAAAAATAATAACGGCCTACTGTAATTTAAAAATTATTTATCAATGTTTCCACAGTTCCAAAATAAATTACTTGAACATTTCTCAAGGCAGCAGTTACTATATTATACTTTTATAAACATAATGTTGCATGATAATTCAACGAAAAAAGCTATTTCAGAAAAATAATTTCCTAGTGTATTCGAGTCTAATTTCTGAGAAAGATGATTTACCTACATACATCAAATAGCTTTTTATTACAAAGTTTAATACTGAAAATAAGTAAATACTTAGTGGGATCTCGATTATGCAACTAGAAACAATAACGTAGCGGTAATATTTTTGGATAAGATGATAATAGTTATAATATAGACACATGATTCATGAATTTTTTGTATGAAGAAAAATTAGCAGGTATTCGCAATTATTTAATTTACTTTTAAAAATAACTAACAAAATTAATTCATTTTGTTTTCATTATCTGTTACATAGAATCGATAATACCACAGACCACAGTAAGTTTGTTAATAAATCTGGCCGTTCTACTTTCGATTTGGTGTCGATAATGTTGAGCAATTTTCTGCACTATTTAAAAACAGTCACAAACCAATGTCGAAAAAAGGAACTATCTTGATTCATTAAATGTCTCCCTTGGAAACGTTAAAAAATGAAAATGGGAAATTCTGCACCATTCACAACAGAATCGTATTTTATTGGTAATTATTTTTTTAGTAATTTTAATAAAGCATTAAAATGTCGATTTTCAGACGAAAAGAATAAAAGAAATAGAGAAATCATGGTTGTACGTTCAAATAAAATCTTTTATTTCTGTTCGGGGAATCCAAGAACCTCAATGTAACAATAAAAAGGAAAAATTAATTCGAAAAGTGGCCTTGGTTGTAATACAGGGTTTAATGTAATGTATATTGGGAAGTCCAGAACACGAAAAAATAAAGAAAATCTTTATATAAACTTTTTCCCAAAGGAATTACAGCTTCTTACAGCTTCTCAAAACAAGCAGTTGATTTGTGAATAATTTCAAAAGATAGTGAACTATGAAAACTAAATTTCGGTATTTTTTGAATTTTGAAATTTTTGAATACAAATTTTGATCAGTTATATTAATAATACTTTATTTTAACCTTTATTGTTGTTTTCTTTATCTTTGTCTTAGTGTTAGAATTGATGAAATAAAACGAACCTACGTCAAAAACGAGAAAGATAAGTACTCTTATTAAACATCGATGAGACAAATGAGACAAAGTTTTAAACATTTCACTATTTAGGGAAAATGTGCCTAATATGATATAATGGAATAAAATGACACAGAACTAATTTTCCTTAACATTCTTCACTTTATGAGAAGGTGATACCATCTATCAATGTCATTTTTTATATTTCGAGGAATTCATCTTAACTCTCAGTTAATAATAACTATACGTGTATAATAGAACTATATATATTTACATTGACTTTTCTGCAATAATTTGGCTTTTAATAAGCACAACAAAAAGTTAGAATAATAAACGTTTAATAACACTGGAAGGAGAATAAAACTAATAAAAATAACTACAAGAGACGTTGCAAATGTTCTCCAGTATTTTCTAAAAATAACTGCACACGTCTTTTCATGTTTTCAAATACCCTAATAAGCGCAAATGTAATGTTTTCCAATTTTCTGGCGATGGCATTTTGTAAATCTTCCAAATTTTCAGGTCCCCCTTCATACACACTGTTTGTGAGGTAAGAGAGCAAGAAAAATTTGAAGTTATCAGATTAAGGAACCTGGGAGCCATAAATTCCTATTTATCAAATGATCATCGTAAAATTGTCTCAAAAATGACATGGTTGCGTTTGCTATGTGAGCTGTGGAGTCAGAGAATTCGTTAATTCATCGTCATGTAACTTATTTACAAACTGAGTGAGAATGTTATTAACGTAATAACCATTATTTACATTTTGATCGAAGAACATAGATATTATTCGTTTTCTTGAAATTGTTACCCACAAACCAATTTTTAGAGAATAAAGTGGTGTTTCAATTTACACATGAAGAGATTCTGTCGACAAGTTCTCATGTTTTATGAGTTCACATAGCCTTCCAAATGGAACCAAGTCTTGTCAGTCAAAAATGTCGTTATTCGTATTATGTAAAAACCACTCACAATAAGTCACCCGGGTAGAAAATCACCCAGTAAAATCTTGTGGTAAAGTTGAATCTTGTATGGAAACTTCTCAAGGTGCTTTTCAAGATTGTATGGTTGGTTCCATAGAATAAGTGAACTTTTGAATCGATTTTGAAGGAGTTGCCTCTGTAAAACCCCGCACTGCTTCAACTATCTCTCTTTTTGGGTCTACCTGTACTCTTTTTCTTGTCAATACTTTCAGTTGTTCTGAAGACTGCTACAAATTTTTTCACAGAAAAATGAATGTCTTAATAAGAAAAACTGGCAGCGTCAGCAGGAAAACGTTTCCGAAATATTTCAAAGCAAGCTTGCACAGAATAAGACCATTTTCCATTTTCTAGTTTCTCGCCATTTTGAAGGTATGATTCCAAAAGGAATGATTTTTTAAGAAAAAAAAGTAAACGATGAAGTTGAACTGACACAACTTGTCAGTTCGAATCAAAGACATGCGAAGAAAAGTTCATAGATTGCTGCGATCAGGTTCTTTATTAATATTTGTTAAATAATGCTACAGATTATTGAATTTGAATTGATGAGATGATCTAGTGAGTCAGTTCATATGTCAATCTTTTAACAAAAATTTCAGTGTATTTTACAAGAAAAAGTATGGCGAAAGCTATGTGTCATAACTGCGAAAGAAAATGTGGTAAAGATAAGATAAATCCAGAAGCTCTTAAAAAACTTGAAGACGGATTCAGAAGATTACAAACTTCAACTTCGCATTCACTTATAAAAAAGTACTTGACACAAGCTATATTTGACAAATTAAAAACGAAAAAAACTTCTTACGGATCAACACTCTTGGATTGCGTACAATCAGGTTAAAAGTGTTAATTTTAATTATTTAACTAATTTCGCTATAAAGCTAAATAAAAACAGGTTTAGAAAATCTTGATTCTGGAGTTGGTATCTACGCTCCAGACTCTGAAGCTTATGTAATATTTGCCGATATTTTTGATCCTATTATTGACGATTACCATGGTGGTTTCAAAAAAACGGCCCGACATCCCCCAACTAATTGGGGAGACTTAAATAGTATTGGAAACGTAGACCCGGATGGAACTTATGTTATTTCAACAAGAATAAGATGCGGAAGATCACTAGATGGTTATCCTTTCAACCCGTGTTTAAGTGAATCTCAGTATAAAGAAATGGAGAAAAAAGTTGCAGGAACTTTGACAACTTTGGGGGGAGAATTCCAAGGAAAATACTATCCTCTCACCGGAATGTCCAAAACCGACCAACAACAGCTAATCGATGATCATTTCTTGTTTAAAGAAGGCGATAGGTTTCTGCAGTCGGCCAATGCATGTCGTTTTTGGCCAACTGGACGTGGAATTTTTCACAACAATAATAAAACATTTCTGGTATGGGTAAATGAGGAAGATCACCTACGAATAATTTCCATGCAACCAGGAGGGGACGTAGGAGAGGTTTATAGAAGATTAATGACTGGTGTTCAAGAGATTGAAAAGAAACTCAAATTTTCAAGGAGTGACAGATTTGGATATTTAACTTTTTGTCCGACCAATTTAGGTAACTGTTGATTCCTGACTACTTTCATTGAAGTTAAATGTTTGTTTTAGGTACAACCATAAGAGCGTCAGTCCACATTAGACTGCCGAAACTTGGAGCGAACGTTAACAAATTGGAATCAGTTGCACTCAATTATAATCTCCAAGTGCGTGGAACAAGAGGAGAACATAGTGAGGCGGAGAAAGGAGTTTATGATATATCCAACAAAAAAAGATTGGGCCTTACGGAATACGAAGCAGTCAAACAAATGCATGACGGGATTTTAGAAATGATCAAAATAGAAAATTCCATGTAACACAAAATGTTGACTATTTTACCGAATTTTTTGACATCGTGAAAACTATAATATGATTAATTTAAAAACTTACATTAGCGATCAATCAGCTTTCCATGTCGAAGAAAAAATTCAGTAAATACCACATCGTGTGTCTTTCATAGCATGAAACGTAAATACTTAATTATCTTCCCTATTCCTTTTACTTGTTTTTTTACTTCTTTTATAATTAAAAGAATAAAAACTTTGCAAGTTTTTATTCTCTATTATTCCTTTAAATTATAATGAGCGTATGAATATTTTGTTGTTTCTTAAAGCACATGCCTACATTTAATCAAACCGAAATGATACTTTTCATGTTAACAAAAACGATAAAAAGGTGATTTTTTTAATATTAAATAAATTCATGTAGATGTTATCAGATTATAAATAAAATTAAAATCTTAAAATTTGCATCATTTGATTTTATGATCCGCATTTGAATTTGTATCATTCGAGACTACAAAAGAAAGTTGTTTCATAAAAATGTCGTAAAGCGATAAGTTAATAACAAAACTAATAAAACATCTTTGTCAATCAGATTTTTAATTTTCATGTTTTCATCTTTACATGTTTGCTTAAACCAATTTAGTATTGTTTGATTTTTTGTAGTTAATGTTTCTTAAAACTCGCATCGATATATACAGACAGAATTCCAAATAAGAAGAACAAAGAAATCTATATCTCACATCTATTTCCTTATTTGGTTCTAAATCAGTGTTTCATTATGATTCATACCGATTGATTTCATTAACAAATATTTTTACCAAAACCCATAATCATGTTTGACAAATAATAAGAAACTTTTTGATCTAACCTAAATTTTTCAACTATCGATGACACATTAACTTTGAAATTATACTTAAATTTCGTTTTAATTTTTGCAATTTTTATTCAATACCAAGTTGTGTAATATGATGAATCCTGCAACTCTTAAGAAGCTCGAAGATGGATTTAAAAAACTGATAGTTTCAAATTCGCATTCTCTTTTAAAAAAATATTTGACGCAAGCCATTTTTGACAAATTAAAAACGAAAAAAACTTCCTTTGGATCAACACTCCTGGACTGCATTCAATCAGGTTATAAGTTTGTTAATTTTACTTGCATAACCGAAACTAAACAAAAACAGGTTTAGAAAATCTTGACTCCAATGTTGGCATTTACGCCCCGGACTCTGAAGCATACATCACATTTGCCGACATTTTTGACCCTATAATTAATGATTATCATGGAGGTTTCAAAAAAACGGATCGACATCCTCCAACTAATTGGGGCGACTTGAATACCATTGGAAATGTAGATCCTGGTGGGAAGTACATTGTGTCTACAAGAGTGAGGTGTGGTAGATCACTGGATGGGTATCCATTTAACCCTTGTTTGAGTGAGTCTCAATATAAAGAAATGGAGAAGAAAGTTACAAAAACTTTGACTGGATTAAGCGGCGAACTACAAGGAAAATATTATCCACTTCTGGGAATGTCCAAGAGCGTCCAACAACAGTTAATAGATGACCACTTCTTATTTAAGGAAGGTGACAGGTTCTTACAAGCTGCCAATGCTTGTCGCTTTTGGCCTGTAGGACGCGGGATTTATCATAACAACAATAAAACATTTTTGGTCTGGGTCAACGAAGAGGATCACCTCCGCATAATATCTATGCAGCCTGGAGGAAATGTGGGAGAGGTATACAAAAGATTAGTTCATGCTGTGCATGAAATTGAAAACAAATTTAAATTTGCGAGAAGCGACCGGTTTGGGTATTTAACTTTTTGCCCAACTAATTTAGGCAGGTTTAAAAGTAAACTATACAGAATTGTAATTTATTAAATACGCATTTCAGGAACAACGATCAGAGCTTCGGTCCACATTAAAGTACCGAAACTCGCAAGAGATAAGAATAAATTAAATTCGGTTGCGAATAAATATAATCTTCAAGTGCGTGGAACTAGAGGAGAACACACTGAAGCAGAAGGGGGTGTTTACGATATTTCCAACAGGCGAAGGTTGGGTCTTACAGAATATGAGGCTATCAAAGAGATGCATGACGGAATCTCACAAATGATTAAAATGGAAAGTTCGATAAACAAATAAATTATGTTGTAACATTTTTGTTTTTATTTCATACATATTATATCCTGCAGCATTTTATATGTTGTAAATTAAACAATGTTAACTTTATTAAAATTAGAAATTATGCATTATTGCATATTAGCATGACAAACGATTTTAAAATAAAATCAAACAGGTAGAGAATTTAAAACTATACGAACACAAGGTTTGTCGCTTTCATAAGAAATAACTGACTTGTTTTTTTTTAATCTATTTTGTATCATCGATCATACTTTAGTCAATTTCGTTACTTGTTTAATATCGAGCGGTTCATTGGGTTCGTTTATCCTCCCAGATAATTAGGCCGTTTCCAGTGATGTCGGTATTTCCAAAAATTTATAAAAGTTATTATAGGATAACGGTGGAGGTTGAGTGGCATTAAAAACTTCATAAGTTTTGCAGTTCATCCAAATGACATACGTCTTGTCGGTGACAATGACTGAGCCATCCTTCCCAGTCAATGGTCACAATGATATTTATTTTTTATAATCCTAGCAGGTAAAATCCACAAATAACCAAGTATACTATACAGTATGGTTTACTTATGTTTACTTATCCCCCACTCCAGGGGGGATAAGTAAATTAATTTAAAACCAACACAAATTGTTTAAAGAAGAGTAGGAAGACAGTTGTATTAAAGCCCCACATGTCATAGTAAATACTTTCTTGGAAACTAAAAAGCTGGATTTTTTATTTTTCTTTGTTGACAATAAAATGTCATAAATGTGCAACTTGACTAAACATCCACACACTTATTTTTTCGGTAATCTTTTTTATATGCTCTAATAACTAAAATCTTATTTTATTTGATCATGAATGAACAGAAGGGCTCATGTTCTAATTTGGCCCCGTAGTCATTTGCATTAAAATAGTGCTTCTATTAATTTGGCTGATTAATTTTTTTTTTATCAACCTATACATGGAATAATCAACTTCACTATTATTAGATAGAATTAAGACAAACTTATAGTGCTCCGATAATATCGCCACTTTTAGGAATAATCCTATATATCAATTTTAATTATCATCAGCAACTACCGCTGCATCTTATGAAATAATTTTGTTTCTCAACAAGTACCACCCATTTGACCATATCCAAGTTTGTATTACATAACTTTTAATGGGAAATACCGAAGCAATAAAATTCCCCAAGTATATGGTGGGTAATAAAAAGAACACAAGTCGATATACTATGCAAAGTTCCTACCCAGGAAACTATTATCTTTTTCATTAAGCTTAAATTACGGTTTTTCTGATATTATCAACAAGTTATTGCCAGAAATGTTAAAACTGTCAAAAAATGATATTCTACAATTTATTTCTTATCACATACAAAAAGCAACGATAATCTGTTTTATATTTGACACACTTTCTAACAAAAATCGGTATTTTCTAAATTTTTGTGACATTCTGATTTTAAGTAGCGATGTTAACCATTATGAAAGGTGCCTTTTACCAACTGATTAACCAAAAACAGTCAATTATTTCAATAAACACCTTTTATTATTTGATTTGTTTAATTGTTCTTAAACAATGAATAAAGATTCCTTAGGTAAAGAGGTAAAATAACGACGATGATTAGTGGACTTTTACTCTGGTGGATCCACAAAAAGTGAACATGTTAAAAAGGTTGTTCAGTGTGATAGATAATATATCAATAATGGGAAAAAATAGTAATAAGCTATAACTGTCAAAAATCGTTAGCAAATGTCAATTTTATGAATGAATAAAGCTTTGTTATTAAACATCAAATTATATTTACCTAAATAGTCTTTTTTACGAGATCATAGTTAACTATTCTAAAAGTACATTTTGAAGTTTAGTTCTTCTTGATATTACGCAAAATGTAGTGCCAATTTAGTTATAATTAGATTTAAATATAGCTATTTTTTTTAATATTATTTTCAGCATAATTACTCCTTTATTACATAGCTAGGTAGATAACATAAAAACTCATCCTCATAAATATTATTTTCATACGTATCTCACATTTAATAAGTTATATAAACGAGCGTATGTCAAATCAAACTGATGGTTTCAAGGAAATTATTGAAAATTTTATAACTGATTATATGATCAAAAAATATACAATTAACTATTAATATTTCTTACATTAAAAAAATGGAGAGACCTGAACTTATCAAAATAGGATTATTATTAAATATTATACTTTATTAAACCAACATCAGTGTCTACATAACTAAAAATTATATGTTTTGAAAATTACTATCTTTATAGGTAAAACTGACATGTTTTCGAAAAATTGAATATGTACGTTTGAATAATATCCAATATATTATTAAATCTACTTGTTTAGAAATAAACCAATTAAAAACTGAAAAACGATATATTCCAAATATGTTTAACAACGACAATTGAAAGGAAAGTGTTGGCACTGCTTTCACAAATAAAACAAAAAGTTTGGTTTAACTTAAGACTTTAAGACTGTGATGTTGAGACTTGTCTGTTGTTGTGTTGTACATATTAAATATTAAATAATACAATACAATATATGTGTTATAATAATAAAAAGGGTGTTATATTTTTCTCATTTTCTTACTTATGAAGTGGAGGGACGAACTTATTAGCCCTTGCATTATTTATGGAATATCGGCAACAAAAGGAAATCCGATCATTAACAACAGCTTTATCGACAAAAAAAACCAGTTGCGCATCTGTATGTATTTTTATTTATATTTTTATTTGTGATGTGAAAAATATATTCAAGTTGAGATCTATGAAGATACTTCGTCATGTGCAATTGATTTCATTCCGTATAAATTACATCATTACCCAAGGTTGGTTTTACACAAAAAAATTTTTAAAGATTTAAGCTCACCTTATAGTCTGTAGGTTTGTATGTCTACTTCTTATTTGCGAAATTAAATTAACCTTTAACGTTTAATGTATATGTTGTGACCATATGCTTTTGTCCGAAGATGCAAAAATTTATTTACATATAAACTGAACAATTGTGGATAGTTTGTATAATGGTAAAAATAATAACTGTGATATGACTATATTCACAACGTCATTAAATCAAATGATGACCATAACAAAGAAAACTAAAATCACCATAAATTATAGTAAATAAATAAATTTGACAAATATATTAACGGTTAAATAACTGTCATTGTATGTAAATTCTGTCTCTTTAGAATAAAGTTGCATGTTCAAATATTAAATAATTATGATATAATAAGGTTTAATTTAGAGCAATTTGGACAAAAATAATTTGAAGGGCAACATATGTTCTGAAAATGCGTAAACAACTAATAAAAATTTGTACAGAGTGTCAAAGTACTCATTCTCTAACCTGAAAATTTTAGAAACTATAAATTAATTTAAAAATTGACTTTTTCAATAAAATTTCAACATAAAAATTCTATCTAAAGATTGTTCGTATATTTTAAAACTAGACTTAGTACTATATCCAAATAATTTACTTTGCAGTCTAAGGTGATCACTTGATCAGTTATGTATTTTAAATTAAAATCACCTCATCTGTGGTGAAAATAAAGTTTTAATAAAATTAAAATAAAACAACGTGTAAAGCGTCACACCAACATCAGATAGAATATGTTGAAAATCGTAGATAAAGATTAGATTATAGAATCGTGGTCAGTGCTGATTAGATATAATTACTAATTAAGTAATATTACGTTCTTCTACGTAACTTATGTTCTGAGAAATTTAACTGAAGTTAAGACACTAATTAAGTAGTTTACTACAAAACGTTAACTTAAAAAGTGTTAAAAGTTTAGAACGTGGGAATAAGATAAATCAATTCTAAATTGAGAGAAGAATCACATGACAAATGCTCCAATTTAGATATATTTACTGTGGTACATTATGTGATAATTAAAAATTTGAAATTTCAAATTAAGAAAAAATCTTCAGCAGATTGTATTAAATCGTGCTATACTGTTATCTGTAATAAAAATATAGACAATTATTATTATCTGTAATTATCTATTAATTAGTTTATACCATATAAGTTTTAAACTCTGCGGTCAGTAATGGTGTCTCTTTTCAGTGCACTAACTGAAATTTGTTGCATGGCGTGTGGTAACAAATTTGTGCAATATCATAACAAGTTCTGTTTTCTCATTACAGAGCAGGCCTCATTGGGAAGTTGGATGGTAATTACTCTTTTTTTTTAAGACAGCTTTATAATATCAATTTCCATAGTTCTCGGAAAAATTTCATCATTATCTGACATCAACGACTGAAAATAATTAAAATAAAAACCGATTTCCACATTTAAAAAATATTTTTTCTATAGAGCTCACATAATATTCTTCTTAGAAAGATTATACCCCTTTAAGTTTAAGTAATTCTGTGATTTCTAATCCTCTGAAAATTGATGTAAATAATATAATCACAAATACAAAAGAAAAATTTCTACATGTACGATTTTTCCATGATCTCGAACAATCAGAAATTGATATTAAAGATTCACACATGAGATTAAAAAGATCTAATCCGGAAACCGAAGGATTTATATTTGCTATCCAAGACAGAGTGACTAATACCAGAAATTACACGAAGTATATAATTAAAGACAACCCGATTACTAATGATAGATATAGGATTTGTCCGAGTCAGTTGAACACATAATTTCATCTTGTTCTGTTTTGGCACAAATCGAATACAAAAAAAGACAAGATATGTCTGCCAAAATTATTCATCAACAACTAGCTTTAAAAAATAATTTAATACAATATCATAAGCCATACTTTCAATACACACCCAATAGTTATTTAGAAAATGATAACTATAAACTGTATTGGGATAGAACTTATCGTCGTCAATAGATCTGATATCATTATATTTATTTGATAAACAGAACCAACAGGTATATCTCTTAGATATTGCTTTTCCCAATTCACACAACCTCTTACAGATCTACAACACAAAAATTGAAAAATACAACTTTTGGTTGCAATAAAAAATTTATGGAATCTTGAAAAAATTTCAATTTTACCATCAGTTATTTCAGCGACGGGTATAGTAACCAAATCTCTAACTCCTAATATAAAAACATTAAATTTAAAAGGAAAATTTAATTGTTGAAATACAAAAGGCGATATTATCATTGATTAACATAGATCACACATTGAACACTACTGCTGAAATACATCATCACTTGATAGCAATATTCGTGATATGTGAATATTCGGCCTGATGGCCGTGTTGGGGGGTGATGGGTTTTTATTTAAACTTTAAGTGAAATTGAAATTTTTACAATTATATTAGTAGAACACAATTAATACACTAATTAATATCATTATGTTAAACTTGACTTACTTAAATCAAGTTGTATTGTTTGTGTAACTCTATGGATTTGTAGTTGATTTTATGTGATAAACTGATTTTATTCTATTGAAACAAGGGAACTACTGGCCGCCATAAGTAAATGAACACCCAGTAAACGTTGATCAATTTTAATGAAATTTTCAGGGAAGATGTGTTTTATTCGTATTAAGAAACGATGAAATTTTCAGCAAGATCAAATGGATTAATCATGTTATCATGGCCAATAAAACAAAAGACTTCTTAGTTTTTTATTTTGTCATTATTTACTTAAGTGTCACTATAAAGCACATTTGT
>QDEB01071648.1:0-15054 GCA_004193795.1 Asbolus verrucosus
GTTGAATTGTGTGTGAATTCATCAAATATAAATTCATTAAATATAAATAACGTGTAACTAGTGATAATATAATTAATAATCAATGAAAACGTAAATTAACCCCGAAATAAGATTGATATTGTAGAAATTAATTATTGAATTATTATTAAAAAGGCTTGATGTGTTTCAAGAGCCATTCGGACACAAGTAACTCAGTGTCTTTCTAAAATTCGGTTTTGTAAACAACAGAATAAATGTCAAAAATATCCAGAATCCCATAAGATGTATGCCATGTCCTATTTTTTTTAAAACACCCAGAAAAATAAAATCAAAATTTTATTCATTTAAAGTCATGTTTATTCATTTAAATTCGAGCTGTCAAATAAGCACCTTTGTTGTGTTCATAATTTCATACCGATTCCATTTATGTTTTAAATATATCCAAAATAAGAACCTTGGGGTCATTTCCGCCGAAAGCGAAAGTGCAAAAAAAATGTTGGTTGATGTTAGTCACACAACAATGAATAAAGAAAAAGCGACAGATCGTCAACAAATCGGTTAGAATTATGTAAAGTCGCAAAAAAAATGTCTATGAAAAGCGTCAAAAATGTATTTTATTCGAGAAATAAATATTGACTCTCACATCCGGAAAAACAACACGTGAGAGATTTTTTTTAATTCTAGGCTGCCGAGTTTTTAGTTATTAAATATTCTGTCGCTTGATATTGTTAAGTAAAAACTTTATACTCGTCATCCACCCGGTATACATACGATCCCTAAAAGTAAGGTTATCGTTTTATTATTAATATATTAGTTTTTATTAAAGATATGCTTTGGACATTTTTCTGAGATTACTTTTTTGCATTTGAAGAGACCAACATTTTCTCATATTTTGATTATTCACATCAGTATTTCTTAACATCATCCAAGTTCTTATAATAACTCAGATGGCAATCCATGTAGAGGAAAGTGGGCCACAGTGGTCATACATGTAATAATATCAAGCTTCTGCAAACATATTCACATTTTTTCTAGATATTTGATCACAGTTGTGTAATATATCTTTATTTATTTATTGTATAGCAATATATTCCCTCGAGATAACGCGGATACGAGTTACATACGTATAAATATTAATAAATTAAGAAACAAAATTAAAATCTGATAAGTGTGCCCTCGAAAAAAGCATGTCTCTAACAATTACATCCAAAATTAAATGTCAAGTATTCTCCACTGAATTCAAGCATACTAGACGTGTAAGGACAGTGCAAATTTTAAATGTAAACCTAAGGTGTTACTTATTTTAGTCGCAAAAGAATGAAATCAGGGTAGAAAGTTCGTATTTGCGTCAGCTCTAGGTCAGATCGTTATCAAAATAAAATTTGACATTTAAGCTGTTGTTTCTGGACTCCAAATTAGTATACTATGCAACAGTAAAAATGTAAAAAAATTGATTTTAACTAAAAATATCTAATACGAACAATTTTTTAGTCTTCCAGTCTTTCTGTCCAGTTTATTTTTAGTTCTCTTTGCTTTAACCTTTAGCTTATATTCCTTTCCATTACGTTATCAATATATAATCCATCCAAATGGCATACATCTTGTCGGTGGTAATGACCACCTTCCCAATCAGTGGGCACTAAGATATTTATTTTGTATAATCCTAGCAGGTAAAATCCTCAAATAACCAAGTGCAGTATGGCTCATTTATCATCACTTGAACTTTTGACGATATATTGATCCATTTTCAAATTTTGGATGATGAATAATGAAGGGTAATATCTCTCTCGAACTTCCAATCCAAAAATTTTTATTTTTAAAAAAAGCGTATTGTTTCGGCCTTCTGAATAAAGTAAGGCCATCTTCAGGATAATAAAATTAAATTGAAAGGAAAATTACATGTTAAAATTTGAAAATTCACATTGTNNACAATGTGAATTTTCAAATTTTAATATGTAATTTTCCTTTCAATTTAATTTTATTAGCTTGAAGATGGCCTTACTTTATTAAAAAAGCCGAAGCAATAATACGTACTGATGTAGCGTTTTTTTAAAAATAAAAACTTTTGGACTGGGACTTCGAGACAGACATTACCCCTCATTATCACTTGAACTAACACCTTTTAGTAATGATACAATTCTTCCTAGATACAAACTTGCATTGGTTGGGTCGAATTATATTCTCTACCACCCACCGTGCTCATAATCACCGAAAGTTGACTTATACGTTCCCAAAATGGATGAACTATACCATCTTCTATTTGTCTTTGAATTTGAATTCTCGTTTCCTTGTATCCACCCAATTCTTTTTGATTTTTGTTACAGTTCGTTTACAGTCCTACAGTCGTGTTTTAATTGAATACGGGTTCCACTCAACAGCATAACTTTACTTTTATCTTATAGTGAAGTTTAAAATTTCGCTTTTCACTTAAAAATGTGTTCAGAGTCTTAATTAATTTCATCGTTATTCGTACATTGTTTTTTACGTGTTAATTTTCCACTTTCTCTTAAACGTGTACGTCAAATTTGTGCATGTTTAAAGTATGTATTAAAATATTGGTTGAAATTTTTAGTTAAGTTACAACGGAGTAATGGTTCTTGAACAAGCAAGACTCCGACAACTACAGTCAGTTGTTCAGCGGATAACGTGGAATTGTGCAAATGAATTTGAAGCCAAATACGATCACCCTATAAGTTTTGTAGAAGATGATGCATTCATGTTGTTGTCAGAAAATATTAAATTTAAAGAAATAAAAATACAGTTTGACATAAAAACAATAACAACACAAGGTCTTTTGTTTTATAATACAGGTTACGGAACGAAGTGGGATTTTTTTCTAATAGAAATATGGAAGAGCAACATCAGATGTATTATTAAAAACGAATTGAAAAATGTAGAGGTTGTCAGCAAAGAATACGTTTCTGACGGTCACTGGCACAAAATAAATGTACATATTAGCCCAACCATAATAGAAATTAATGTAGATGGCAAGAAAAAGAATGAAAAAAATAGCCATGGTCACAGTTTTCAGTTGAATGACAATTCATATATAGGTGGATTGGAAGTTAATAAACGATCAAGGGCAATATCGAAGGGTTGTAAATTCTGCGATGTCACTTTTAAAGGGTGCATGCGACATCTTATGATATCAGACATCAAAATGGGTCTGTCTGATGTCTATGTGAGCCAAGGATTGTTACCTGGTTGTGTGTGGCATTATCCGTGTTTACAAAACCCTTGCAAAAATGACGGAGTTTGCGTTCAGAAAGGTCTCGATTCCTTTCAGTGCCAATGCCAGGAGGATCTTTGCATGAAGTTGAATTTCACAGAAGGCTACAAAGTCTTTTCACGCAAGAGCCTTGCTACAGACTTAGAACTGTTGTCTGTGGAACCCTTAGACGTGTTGGAAGGTCAGAGTACTATCATAACCACGAAAAATTTATACATGATACTTGATTACCAAAAATTCGGAATTAAAGATGCCGGCATTAACTTCTACGTGGTTCAAGGACCTTTACACGGCAGCATCACCATCGATATTTGGCCTCATGAAAAGAATAGCTTTTCCTTGTCCGATATTGCGAAAGATAAGGTTCATTATATACATGATGGATCTGAATTCTACCAGGATGTTATAGTGTTGGAAGTTGAATTTTCCCCAGAAATAACGTTCATATTGCCAGGATATTTACAGGGTAGATTTCGATTCAGTTTATCTGTGAATATAGTCCCAGTCAACGATTTTCCAATATTATCCACTTCAGAAAGCACTGTTTTACGTATCGTCCAGGTAAATGTTTATCGATAATCAGCATGCGTTCATTAGAATATTAATTTTTATTTGTAGAATTATCGGCTGCCTCATGCTAAAACATAGTAAGTACATTTTTTGAAAATGTTCTGAATGAGCGATAACGGAATGGAGCACATTGATGTTGAAACACAGCATTTTGACAAATTCTTTTAATAAAAAATGTTAATGACGTTTTCTTCATGGAGCAGCTGGTATATAGCAAACGTTTTTCTTTTTTTTGGAATGTTACAGATTGTTTAAATAACATTTTCTCCTTATTCAGTCATTAACATTGAGACGACACTTATTGTGACCATTAAACGGAATTTTAGTAATTGATGCTACTGATTTTTTTGATTATTTTATACAGATTATGGCTGTGATTTATTTATTTATTGTTTAAAGTGAATGTGCTCTGATCGTAACACGAATACTAATATTTGTCAAAAGATGCAAATTTATTTGTTTTTAAAGTCACAAATAAAACGTTCGGTGGTGTTCCTAAAATACAAATGTTTTTTTATTTAGCATTGCAACTGTTCTTATTTTTTGACATATATTGTACCTAACAAATAAAAATAATATATTTGTTTATGAAAAAAATAGTGATAATGTGTTCCTATTTTGTTAAAGTGTTTCTATTTTTAATGTTAATTTAATTTTAATGAAGATACAGTTGGGATACTACATAAAGATACCTTTGTTGGCAGTTATAATAGACTAGATGTATAAAAAATCGCTAATTAGAAAATATATAGGGTGTAACCGAAATATGGCTCATCCTCCTTTTTTCTTTATTTATTAAGATATTTTAGACGTCAGTGCATTTATAAAATCCAATTTTTTGACGTAAATTATCAGTTTTTAGCGCTTTTAGTTTGGTCCGAAATGACCACAACTTTCTTATTGAAGATGGGACTGCCGCATATTTTTAGATTTTGTCTAAAATGCTGAGTCCAACAGTACCCTTGATGTAAATTTTTGATGGAAAACATTTTTGAGTTTAAATTTTATTTTTTAACAAGCGCCTTATGAGTCATAAAATGATTTCTGGTGATGAACGTTAAGTCGAAAAAAAATAAATGTCAAATTTTACGCTAAATTCGCTTGGCTAGAGGCCTTCAAAAAAATGTCAGATTTTCAAATTTATTAAATTTTTTCAAATGGAATCATAGTGGTTCATTTAGATTTTTAAAAATCCGTTTTTTCAAGGAACACATTACGGTGTTCATAACGTGGCACTTCGTCTAAAATTAAGTTTCTATAGCCCATTACGATTTTTCGAAATTGTAGAGTAAAAAATTAATTAAATAAATTAATTTAAAATTTATTTTTTAATCAAGCGCGCTATGAGTCACATAAAATGATTTCTGGTTTCTAAACATAAGTCAAAAAAAATAAATGTCAAATAATATGCTAAATTGGCGTGGTTAAAGGCCTTTAAAAAACTCACTTTTTCAAATTTATTAGATTCTTTCAAAAGGAATCGACAGTGGTTCACTCAGATTTTTAAAAATCTGTTTTTTCAAGGAACACATTATGGTGTCCATAACGTGGCACTTCGTCTAAAATTAAGTTTCTATAGCCCATTACTATTTTTCGAAATTGTAGATTAAAAAATAAATTAATTAGTTAATAAAATTAAATTTTATACATTTTAATTTTTGACCAAATTTGACATTTATTTTTCTCCACTTACGTTCATTGCCAGAAATCATTTGATTGTGTGACTTGATTGTGCATGCTTGGTTAAATTTGAAACTTAAAAAAATGTTTTATGTCAAAAAAATATTTTAAGGGTACTATTCGATTCAGAATTTTATGTAGAAACTCAAAATAGAATATGGGGTGTCCCATTTAAAATAAGAATGTTGTGGTCAAGTAACAATGCAACAAATTTATAGTTCGTTAAAAGATGGGCTTTGCATTTTGTTTTAATATCTTAATAAATAAAGAAAAAAATTAGCGTTACCCCTGTTTCGTTTACACCCTCCACAGTGAAACCAATACATTATTTTCTCTTGAGAACTTACCTAAACTAACACCTAAAAAGGAGTTTTAACATCTTGTGTCATTTTAAAAAAATACTTTGCAACAATTGAAAAAGTCAAGATTTTCGTTACGAAATCATGTCAATTAGACCATTTTTGAAAAACACAATTTGCATCTTTTTTGAAAAAAATATACACTAAACTGTAAAACGTAATTTTTAGCTCACGTGAATTTCAGCTTATAACCCTTTCCTTTCTCATAATTGCCTACCCACTTTGTGCAATGATCACCTATTATGAGAAGTGATGATGAAGTTTAGTGTAAATTTGTGTGGCATGACCTCAACACTATGTCCATTAAAAATACAACTAGTAAATGATTGTAGGGTACAAAAAAGGTTATTGATAGCGATCTTTTCAAAGTTAAAGATCCTGATAGTTCTTCAGAACAAATCATATACAGTATACTGCAGTCAGATGTTGGACATTTTGAATATAGAAATAAAGAAGGTATTAAAATTTCAACATTTACTCAAAAAGACGTTGAAGACAACAAAATTGTATTTGTACACCAGAACAGTTCCCCAAATGATTCATACATATCGTTACAAGTATCTGATGGCATAGAAACTAGTCCCATTACAAAAATACGTATTTCCGTCTCCCCGCAATACTGGCGATTGGCAAATAATACAGGACTTACTGTTTTACATCAATCTGCAGCTGTTATAACACCTTTTAATTTGAGTTTTGTTTCAAACGTGGTGGGTGTTGACCACAAAATTCAGTTCCATATTGTGAAGAAGCCTTCTTATGGTGTTATTGAAGTTGAAAAAAATATCAATTTTTGGGCAGTGTCAGAAACTTTCACTAACATTGATCTAAAGCAGCATCGAGTACGATATCGTCATACATCATCTAAGCCAGATTTTGATGAATTTCAAGTAAGTCAAAACAGTTTTATTTAATATGAATTTTATTTTTGCTTCCCATTTTTTAGTTCAAACTAACCTTGGATAAATCATCATTGTACACATTTAGATTAACTTTCGTCAAGTGCTCATTGTCAAGTATTAATATAAATCCAATATTTTTAAACGAAACTTGGGAAGTAACTTTATCGTCTAAGTACTTATCTTTTCAAACTCAACCAATTAAAACACTCCCAACGTCTATACATTATGTTATAACAGCATCACCTTCATATGGTTTTCTATTTTCTTCGGTTTCAAAATATAAGTTAAAACCTTGCGATATGTTCACTCAAGAAGATATTCTGTCCCAAAATATAAAATATAAATTCCACCAGAAGCCGTATTCTTATGTCAATGACAGTTTTGGGTTCATTGTTTTATCTCCAGGATGCAAAAATTTGACACAGACTTTTAATATTATTTATTACCCAACTAATGATATTTCATCCAAGGTAACATTTCAAACACAACCGTTGCAAGTCGATGAAGGGTCCACAGGAATCATCAGTTTAACACACTTGAGTATAAAGACAGCTGTTGTGACCAACTTATTATTTAACATAACATTAAAGCCAAAATTTGGAATTTTACAACTTAAAAATTCCGAACTTTTTCGAAACGATACATTTTTTTTCACACTGAATGAACTGAAGACCAAACAAGTTCACTACAAACATGACGGCTCAGAAACTCAACAAGATAGTTTCAAATTTGTTGCCTTATCAACCAACGAAGAAAGTTTTCTGTATGTCGGCGAGTTTAAAATTGAAATCACCCTTAAAAACGATAACAGTCCGGTCAGATCGATTGATAAAGTGTTTCATGTGGTCGTCGGTGGAGAACGTATTGTGACAGGAAACGATTTGAAGTACTCGGATGCAGACCTGAACACTTCGCCGTCTGAAATTGTGTATACATGCAGAGAATCGCCAAATGGAAATTTTTATTACGTTAGCAATCAGACCATAAAAATCACAGAATTTACGCAGAACGATCTCGATAACAATAAGATTTTATTTCGACATAAAGGTCCAGAGTACGCCAAAGTACGATTATGGGTGACCGATGGACACTTCCACATAAACGGTGTGTTAGAAGTCCAAGCTTCGGCCCCATTTATACATGTCCATTACAACAAAAAACTAGTTGTTCAACAAGGCAGTTTAGCCGTCATTACTGAAGAACACTTATCACATTCAACAAATGTTTTTGCATCGAATGTGGATGTGATATATGAAATAATTCTGCAGCCTTCGTTCGGTAGATTGATCTCAACGAGCGATTTAAAGGTAACCAGATCACGATTTTGAATGCGTGTAATGCAAACCTATTTTCAGTTGTTGGAAAATTTTACTCAAGCTGATATTAGCGCGGGTCAAGTGAGTTACATAAATGAAGTCTCAAGTGCGAATGCAGATGAAATTGGATTTAGAATCAAATGTAAAGATGCCGTAAATGTTGCTCAATTAGGCGTGTGGATTTTACCACCCACTTACTGGGAACCTTTTGAAATCAAAAACATAAACAAAATATTAGTTGAAGAGTCAACAAGTGTTATAATCACAAAAAACGTTTTAGAGGTAAAGTCATTGGGTAGACATTTTTGGCATTTAATCCCAGTCATACTGTCTGCTGTAGGTGTCTCAGTTAAATGTGCCATCGTCGGCCATTTATTATTATGTAAATCAACCTCCAGAAAATGGTTATATTAGTGTTTTAACAGACCCAAAACATTCTGATTATGAACCAATAAATATATTTTATTTTACTCAAGATTTAATTAATGAAAATCGAATTATATATATTCAATCCATCGCTAATCAGACGAAAGATACGGTGGTTTTTAATGTGACAAATGGGATGATTTGGCAAAATAACATAATGCTGCACATAGAAATAATTCCTGAGCAAGTGTATCTAGAAAGCAATAATTTAACAGTCAATGAGGGTGGTATTGCCACGTTATCCATCTCGCATCTTTTTGTATTAACAGATTACTATAAAAATAAAGTAAAAGAATACGTAATTTTACAAGATGCTAAACATGGTTGCATACAAGTCCGTAAGAGTTGCAACAAATTCAACAGTTTTTCTCATAAGGAGTTGTTAAATGGTATAATACATTACGCTCATGATGGCTCTGAAAATCTTTCCGACGAAGTAAAGTTAACGGCGGTTGCCAACCAGAAACGAAGCAACCCTGTAACTCTAAACATAAATATATTGCCAGTCAATGACCAAAAACCAAAATTAGTAAACAATACAGGACTGATTATGTGGGAAGGGGGAGTCGAAGTTATAACCAATAGTATGTTGGGTAAGCCATGGTTTCTTGTAGTTCTTTCTTTACTCTCATTTACAATTTATGTAAGCTGCAACTGATGAAGATCGCCCCGGTGACACGTTGAAGTATCAAGTTTTAAACTGCTGGTGGGGGATAGTTTCGCTTAAATCCGATTTATCCACTTCTGTTAGTCATTTCACTCAGGAGCTCATCGACAAAAAAATGATCGTATTTCAGAACAAAAGTAAGTATTTTTTGTGTAAATGACGATTTTTCATGCGCATTGTATTTCTAGATGGGACAGAAGCTAAATTTAATTTTAATATAAGCGATGGTTTACACACTACAGAAGAGTATAGTTTCTTCATCAAAACTAAACCGGTGCAATTAAAATTGCACAGCAAATCTCTGCATATATTTCCCCTGCAGAGGAAATATCTAACTTCGACACATTTGCTGACGACAGTTTCGGACCCCGACAGGGTGATTTCGTACGAAGTGGTGACCCCTCCCAGTTTGGGACGCTTGATGATGGAATCTGAATCAAGGGGTATTTTTAAAACAGTCTCAAATTTTACTCAGAATGATCTGAACAACAGCCAAGTTTTTTACGAACATACACATCAGTTTTCCGATTTATATGCGAATGATTCATTTGTTTTTAACGTGAAGGCACATCTTGCACGGACGCTACAGAATCAGGTTTGTAGGTGTAACATAATTTTAGCATTTGGTTTTGTTGGAAGTCAAGAGTTTGGTGCGTGCGTGCGTGCGTGCACGTCTAGCAATCTCTTATGCAGTTTGTACGTTTCAGGTGTTGAAAATAGATATATCTGTGTCTTCTGGTGGCTTGGATGCCTACGTGACGGTTCCAAAAATATCTGTGAATGAAGGGGGAACTACCACGATTCCTTTGAATTTGTCTGGAATCGTAAGTTTTTTAGAAAATCATGCCGGACTCAGGTCGCCTATTATACACGCCACAGCTAGTACCCCCCAACATGGTTTAATTGTTTTGCAACATGATCGTAACATATCTACGTTCACTCAACAACAATTGGAGTTGAGTCAAGTTTATTATGAACATGATCATTCCGATTCGTTAGAAGACAGTATTAATTTTTCCTTGTACTTAATCCCCGGTTACGTGACCTTGTGTAATGTAACAGTGCCTATTATTGTTAACCCAATCAACGATCAACCATTCAATTTGGTTACACCGGCTCCCAGTCTGACAGTTGTGCAAGGTGAAAACCACACCATAACCAGATCTGAGTTGGCTACAGAAGATGCAGACACGCCACCATCAAGAATAAAATATGTCATAATAGAGGGGCCTTCGCAAGGAAAATTAATCCTGCTACCAGACAGATTTCCAGTTATGTATTTTACACAGGCAGATATTGATAATAAGATACTAGTTTACGTACATAATAGCTCAGTTTTGAAAGACTCATTTCATTTTCGCGTTTGGGACGAAAAATTCAGACCTCAATTCACATTATTCAACGTGATAGTATTGCCTATAAAACTCAATATATCGGCGGGATTACCAGTCTATTTGCAGCAAGGTTCAGATGTGGTGTTTTTGTCGGAGAAACAATTTTTTATCGAAACAAACGCAAATAAATACAAAATACAGTATTACGTTAAAAGTGAGCCCAAACGTGGAGTTTTGTACGTTAAAGATGTACCATCAAAGAAATTCACTCAACTTGACTTAAGTAATGAACACGTGATGTATTTACAAACAGACATGTCCACTGCGAATGACAGTTTTCGAGTTATGGGGGAAATCGTGTCTGGAAATACGTCATTTGGAAACGAAATCGAAGTCACTGTGAAAGTTCAGCCATTAATGCAAATACGAAATTTCACTGTTGTTGCTGGAGAATACAACAAAATCACGTTGCGTGTACTCGACGCAACGCCTTTGGCGAAGCTGACCAATAGTAATCCACGATATACGGTTACGGAGATGTCGCAGTACGTCCAAATTAGAAAAGTTATAAGAAGTTCGGGAGAAAAAAGGAACGTTTTAAATACAGCCATTAATTCGTTTACTCACGAAGAGATCCAGAGCGGTTTAATTTATTTGGTGGTCAAAGATATCGAATTACCATGGAATGGTATACAAGATCGTTTGATTTTTTTATTGGCCGCCAGCATTTTTCAACCGGCAGTCGGCGAATTAAAAATAAACATTAAATCCACACTTAATAACGACATTCATTCGACTTTGGCAGGACCTAGTGACCCTGCTGGACACGAAGGAGGCCTGCATTTCGCAAGCCCCAACATGACGCGAGATTATTTTCTGATTGGTAAATTTAATGATACAAGTTACAGAAATGGTTGTAATTTGGTTCTTTTAGTGAGTATGGTTGCGGGAGTGGTGATATTGGGAGTGGCTGTTATAGTGATTATAAAATGTCGGTCGTTGGAAGCAGAAGAAATGAAGAAAGAGGAAGAATGTTTGCAACCGATTCCTTTACCTCGTCCGCCTGATAGATTGTTGGCTTCGCCGTCACCACTGAAACAACATCATTTAGATGGATTCACCCCACCACCACCCACAGCACTGCCCCAGTGTAAAGTAACTCCGTTAAATAGAAATGAAATAGAGTCACATGCATGTTACCCATATGGTGTGGACGAACATTCAGACGACTGGAGTAGTTGTGAGGCATCTGATCCAATGTGTCACACAAAAAACATTATGTTGCGTAGAAATCAGTACTGGGTTTAAAGTTGACTTCACAGCCTATATGGTTCTGTATAGGTCATAATCTGTATTATACCTATAAACTTTATAAAATTTTTTACGAAACTTAGGTTATAATTACTTAAAGTATGACTCGAAACACATAGTTTTTATTATTATTTTTATAAAGAGTAGTGGTAGATTTGAAAAATATAGGTACATGTAACCCCACTCGAAAGTTGCGTGAGCGCTCAGTATAACAGTAACACAAACTGTTACAACCGCTCAGACAATTCTTCAGTGGGGCATGTGTTCATTTTGTTGCCATATAATTTTAGGTTAAGATAGTGTGCTCATATTTTTTACTTTTGCTTTATTTAAACGAATAAAATTATTTACGAACCTTATTGCCGTTAGATAAGAATGTTCACTTTTTAGTCAATGTTGAAGCTATGAAGGACAATAACTCGATTTTGTACTTAAAAAAAAAGACATTTTTAGAGAAATAATCTTTATTGCGAATAACACGATCTATTTTGATTATCTAAACTTTTTCTGACATAATACTAATATCAATAAATTAGTACCTATCAACTACCTACATACAAATAAACTTAAATAATAAACAATTGCAGTTCGGTTCTTAAAACAAAACTTTAAGTCAAAAAATGCGAACTCACTACTTTGGGAATGATTTTTAAACTGTATCACAAGTCATTGCAAATAATGCACTTTACATGAGCTTTCTTCATTCCATTTAGGAATAAAATTAATTAATCTAATTTCGAATTTGAAGAAGAAAAATGTGGAAATCTTAATACATAACTTAATAAAGATAACTTAGTAATACATTAACACAGCAGCAACATATCTGATAGTGCAATTGACGAAAAACAAATGGTGACAATTAGTGAATAACAAGAATATTACAAAGTACCAAAAAAAAAAATTGCTAAGTCCTATTGGCACGTTGATGTCTTACTTATCCTGCAACCTCCATTTTAAAAATTAAGTTTTGGTAATATGGTGTTCTAACAATATTTCTGGAACAGGTTTAGAGGTTGTATATTTTTGTGTATACCAGAAGAACTTCACTGCCTTCAAACAGTGACTTTTGGCGGGCATGCGTACTACGTTTCCTCTACCGATGGTGTCTGAGAGCTGTTGGACTAGCTAACTAATGTGCATGCCCGTCAAAAGTGCTCATTTCAACGGCTCTAATGGTAGTCTACTGTGTGGATTTATATTCAAATAAATAAGCTTAATGTACACTTTAAACCTTTTTTCTAAGATTTTAAGAACATAGGTCCTGTGGTTTTAACAGACTTTGGCAACTCAAAATCGTATGTTTCACTGTAATTAGTATCACAGCAATTCAATGGAGCTCGTGCACGTATTCCAATGGTGGTAAGTCTTTTTTCGGGTAAATGGCAAAGCATCTGAGTCAACAAACTGTGCTAAAATTCAAAAAATACATCTTGAAAGCATGTCAAACATGAATTTGGCTGAATTGCAAAAAAGTTGCTGTGTATAATGTTAACGCAATATACACGATTATGTTAAATATGCAATTCTTGGAATAGTTCTGAGATTAAAAAAAAGCTTTCTTTTAGTCAGCGTTAACTATGGTTCCAAATATAGGAACCATGTTATGACATTTAAAGAAATCACTACTAACGTTAAAAACAAATGAATGGATACCTACCTCAGCAACATAGCGTTCCATAAAATGAGTTGGAAAAACATTTTCTCTCAAATCAGTCAAAGTTTTAATTCTCTCCATATCAGTAGAGAAGTACACCAAAAGTTCGAAAAATATTAAACCAAGAGAATAAATATCGACTTTGTAGTTGTATTTTTGTCCATTTAACTGCTCTGGGCTCATATACAAACGGGTTCCTGTAACGTATTTTTTCAGAAACTGAACCTACTTTGACTAATTCAGCTTACCAACTTCTTTAGTGTGACCACGTACTGGATTTAGCATGTTATGAGCGTCATGAGATTCCTCTTCATCTTTAACTAATCCAAAATCACCCACTTTTATCTGGCCGTCTAACGAGAAAAATATGTTGCTGGGCTAAAAACGACACGTTTTCTAATTATTATCATACGGACCAGGCACGGCCATCAGGCCGGATATTGCTATCAAGTGATGATGTACTTTAAACCGCCGTCTTGCCGCACTAGAATTATCATTTTGACGTAGTTCAATGCTAGTGTTCAATGTGTGACCAATGTTAAGACATTTTCTGATCATATGACATGAGCGTAATAACATCGCTTTTTGAATAATTTAAACAATTAAATTTTCTTTTAAATTAAAGGTGTTTATGTTACGGATTAGAGATTTGGTTACTATACTTCTCGTAACGGTAAAATTGAAATCTTTTCAAAATTCCATATCTTTTTAATTACGACAGAAAGTTGTGAATATTTGTCATTTTTTGTTTTGTAGGTCTGTAAGAGATTGTATGAATTTGGCACAGCAATATTTAATAGACATACCTGTCGGTTTTGTCTATCAAATAAAATGATATCAGATCTGTTGGCGACGATATGTGTATCAGTTAAAACAGTTCTGTCCCTACACAGATAATAGTTATCGGTTTCCAAATAACTACTAGGTGTGGTGTTAAATTATATTTTAAAGCCAGTTGTTGATGAATAATTTTGGCAAATATGTCAAGTCTTTCTTTGCATTCGGTTTGTGTCAAAACATAATCAAGATGAAATGATGTGTCCAATTGTCTACATCATCAGTAATCGAGTTGTCATTAAGTATATACTGCTTGTAATGTTTGGTATTAATCACTCTGTCTTGTATAACAAATATAAATCCTTCGGTTTCTGGATGTATATTGGATTTTTTTAACTACGCGTGTGAAGCTTTAATATCAATTTCTGGTTGTTCGACTTCATGGAAAAATCTTCCACGTAGAGACTTTTCTTTCATGTTTATTATTATGTTATTAATGTCAGTTTTTAGAGGATTAGAAACAAACCACGGAATTATTTAGATTTAAAAGGATATAATTTTTAACATCTAACAAAACCGCCCTGAAAAAAGTATTTTCTTGAGCTCTATGGAAAAAATATTTTTTTAGTATGGAAATTTGATTGTGAAATAAAATTTCTCAATTTAACAGACCTCTCCCATCATTTCTGTTTAGTAATAGCTTAACAAATTAAAGATATATTTTTACTGATATTGGTTTGGATTTTAAAGCATTATTGTCTATGGCTAAATTTAAGGTTGTACACCAAAATTTCATAACGTAATAAAATTTAATTAAAATGTTATTAATTTTAATAATAACATTCATAAG
>QDEB01071781.1:890-16053 GCA_004193795.1 Asbolus verrucosus
TACTTTTTCTTGTTTCTTCCATACTTTACTTTACTTAAGCCTTTTCTTATCTCAAATTTTTAGACAGTTTGCCTTAGTTTGCCATTGCATCATTTCTGATTTCACCTGTAATGATATAACTCAGCTATTTTGTTAAACGTTTTTTGCTTAATTGCAATTCATGTCGATATATGCCTTTTAAGATTTTTAATGCTTTTAAACAATGAATGAGTTTCAGAATATGAGCTCCATTGTATTTTCATGTAACCTTTACCCTTTAACCATTTTTTAACCTTTTTGAAACTAATAATAACTCACTTTTCTAAATATTCTTTTATTTGGTGTAGAGCTGTTGACATTATGTTTATAAAGCCCCATAAAAAAATTAGCGATTTAATGTCAGGAAAAAATAATATTTTCTTGATCTTTGAATTTTCAGTAATCATACTATTTAACCTTATTTTAATGAGGTAAATTTATTTATAAAAAGTCACGTGGCAACAAAAAAAAATGAAAAATATCCGTATTCTTCTAGAAGGTGGCGTTTAGATGTAACGTGTGATCAAGAAAAAAATACCTCTAGTTACTACTTGATTCTAAAATATTTTTGGAACGCAGGTCGTCTGTGCTACCATCCGCTTCTTTATTGTTATTTTACGAACTAAACAAGTTTCGTGAGTGTTATTTTGAAAAGTATTTTAGGTAAAAGTTTTAACCCAACCTCAATTCACTTTTTTAAAAAATCGTTTTATGTTGAAATTTTGCATTTTTCACGATAGGCTCGGACTTTCGAAATGGGCTCAAAATTGACTTTGAATTTCCGGAAGTCGTTTTTCAGTACGATCAGTTTCGTTCAACTTCAAATCATTGTGTAAAGTTGTCCTGATTTTAAAATTAATGCTACCTGCTACGTTTATCTGAATGCAAACAATTACCCAATCTTTCAGAAAATAAATATATCTTCTAAAGGAGAACTTAATTTGTGTGAAATGCACATTGAACGCCCACAATTCAAAGTAAATATTTTAGCTCATTATTTCACTTCTGCAACAACCATTCTAACCTTAAGTTTGTGATCAAAACGTGTGGGTAATTAAATATGTACGTGTGGAGTAAGCACCGCTTGACATTCAGAATTTAAATATTTTTATTATGAATTTAAATTAGTCCGAAATCTACTAAAATCGAGTTTTAACGAGGTGGAAACGCTATTTCGAAAATTAATTGACTTTTTTCATGTGAAACCGAGACTGATTGTACGCGTGATATAAAAAAGGTTTCATTAATGTTAGATTATTCCGAGATTATAATTTCGAACGTCAAATTTTGCCATAAATACCGTAAAATTTGTTGTAAATTCTGACGTTTTTATTATTCCATTCCTCATACTGCCAGTGTTAAAAGACCCAGTGTCTTATGGGTCCATGGAAGTGGTGTCGTTTTACCTGAATTTTAAAGAATAATATTGTTTGTTCTGCACAAGCTTGTGCTTCATAATGGTTACAGCTCGATTTTCCTTCTTTAATGATGATGTTTTTTTATTTTTATTCGTTACGTAAATTCAGCTGAAAATGTTACATTTTTCACGAAAATCTGATCTTGCAACGAACAAAAAGTGCAACATAACATCTCTAATGAGCTAAATCACGTGACATGTTATTGAATACGAGAGCTAGCGCCGAATCTCGTTAATTAATTTAATTAACAAGTTCAACGAGTTTATCACGTTGAACACTTGCGTATTGACCTCAACATCGAGAAGGGGAGGAAATTCAAGATAAGTTAAATTGTATTATCGAAGGAAAAGCTTGCTTCATGTGCGCATGCTCTATAACCAGAGTCAAATATCTCCGACAATGTCACGAAATTTTACACATTTATTGAACAGAGTGTGAAATGTATTCGATTTTAAAAATTAATTTCAATTTGAGTTTTCTCTCCTTTACTTGCAATTTCGGTTATTGTAAATTTAAGAATGTTTATTTTAATTCTAAACAAATTGGTTTGCAATAACAATCCAAATATTACTTTTCCAACGCAAATGTTTATTTTTTGTCAGATGGAATGTCCTGTTTGATTTACGGCTGTTTTTCCGGTTATGAATTTACGCCATAGTCATCTTCCAACACCCCAACAACCGCTCAATAAAATATAAAATAAACAAACATTCATTTCGATAAATCGGTCTGTCATTTTTAGTTTTATTTATTCGTTCGAGGTCTAATTAAACTACATACAGGTTGGAGCTTACATCTGAATTTTCTAATGATNNTGAAACTCGGATGTAAGCTCCAGCATTTGAATGAGCTTTAGTAAAAATATTCCGTTGCCATTTTCAGTAATGCTGAAACCACCACTTCTTTGTGCTAGTTGTTAAAATTTTTTATTTCAGCAATTATGTCGTCTTTCATGGTCTAAATGAATATCTTTTTTAGGGAATTTTACCTTTTTTTTTCAGTTAAGAGTGGGATAATGGGCATTAAATAGAACTGTTTTTTACTTTAACGTTCTCATTGTTTTTATGAGTGTGGGCTTATTATTCTACGTTTAAATAAAAAAAAATTGAATGAATGTAAATAAGTACTAAAACTGAAATTAACTGAAACCACTTGGCTGAATTTTAATTTTAATGCTCTCTTAAAAGCGGTCCAAACGTCGAGCACATCGATCTTTGATAAGGATGCAATGCCATACAAAAATTAAAGATTTTTCGCCAAAGATCACGACATTAAGGGTGAAATGGAGTCATTTTATGTCACTCTTCCTTTGTTGGTTGTAAAAAGGTCCATCCTTGTGACTTATTGCAGGTTCTGGAAAAGTGAATTTAAGCGAAAAGACATTTACAATAATTCATATAAATGAATAAATATGTGATTTAGTGACGTTTAGGAAAGTTTAAAAAGAATAATTTTTTTACCAGCATGATACTAGTACAACAACTTCTAAATTAACATTTAGAAATGAGTGTTAAATTAATTTTTCACACAACTGAAGGACTGCAGGGAAGTGATTACAGTGGACCTTACCTTCAGCGCTCAGATTATCACTTTTTTTTGGCCGAAACATTCCTTCATTTCTTAATTTGAATGAAACCTAAGCAATACTAAATTACTTCCTGTAATAGCTTCCAGACTCTTCGTGGTTTCCTGTAATTTAAATTAATTTCAATTCAACTTCTAGCTGCACTTGTAAAACTTTAATTTCGTTTTAATTAAAAAATTTAATTTTTTCGCTGTATTTAATTATCAAAATCTTGTCAAAATTGTAGTTGAATATCGCAACGTGCTCAACGAAGAGTTTTCAATTCTGAGTTCCCTTAATATTTATGGTTTTATTTGTTGAAAAACGTCTTTTTCAGGTAGAAACGGTTCCGCATGTATTAAAATCATTTGGTATCATGGCCATAAAATATTGTATTGACATTGACAGCAAAATCAAAAGCATATATATTAACTTACATGCAATGAATCTAAAAGAGATATGAGATATGACTATAACCATTTTCTTTGAACATTTTGAATATTTTTATTTTATTGCATGAGATGCCACACATGCGAGTTATAGCTTTATACTGATAATATTATTTTATTATCTGTGCATAAAATGGTAGACATGTTAACAAATTGTTTCAGTTTCTTGAATATGAATTGTCGTTCTATTTTTAAAAAATATATTCGAAACTCAAGATGCTTATTAAAATTATTAATTATTTGAAATATGTTTTGGTTTAATAAGATATTATTTTACCGACATATTGATCCATTCTCAAATTTTGGATGATGAGTGATGGGGGGTAATGTTTGTCTCGAAGTCTCAATCCAAAAATTTTTATGTTTAAAAAAGTGCTACATTAATGCGTACTAATTGTTTCGATTTTTAAAAAAGCAAGGCCATCTTCAGGCTATGAGGAAGTTACAGAGAATGATAATTTAAAAATTTTTCAGTTACATAAAGGACACTTACCTAATTTTTAATGTGTAATTTTCATTTCAATTTAATTTTTTAGGTAAGTGTCCTTTATATAACCCAAAATTTGTTTAATTATCATTCTTCATAGCCTGAAGATGGCCTTGATTTATTAAAAAGGCCGAAACAATTAATACGTATTAAGCTTTTTTCTTTTTTAAAAATAAAAATTTTTAGATTGGGACTTCGAGACAGATATTAACTCACATCATAAGATATTATTTATTATTATTATTAATGTCATTTACTCAATGCAAATAATTATTGTTGCCCATTTTTTTCCTCTTCCAGTTTTGTTAAACATTTATTATTCTCAGCTTTATTGACATTCAGAGCATTTTATTCTAATAACTGATAATCAAAGATATGCCGAAAAAATTTCATAGGTTGCTGCGATCTCTCTGTATAATGTAACTGGTGCACTCCAATTTTTTTATTTATAGAATTTAACTGAAATTTTGAACACGTAAGTTATTTAATTTCAAATTTTGGAGTTAATGTTCTGGAAAGAAATGATTTCAACTTTTATGATTTGGAATCTGTAATCATGTGAACTTATGAAAATATTTTGTGGTATAAAACCGATAACAGAATAATTTACAGTGAACGTAGACAGTTTCACGCTATCAAGTGTTGGCAGCCACACAATGTAATCCTTATACACAGCAAAATGATCATCCAGTTTAAACTGTTTCTGAAAATATTTCTAATAAACGTAAACTTAGATGAATAAGACATAATGGTCACGTTTTCAACGACAGCATACTGAAATTAGAAAATTTTGATTAGTTATTAAATATAAGTTTCAAACTAGGTCTTCGAAGTTAATTTACAATTAACATTTAATTGCAAACTAAGCAACTTAGTGAAGCAACTAAAAGTGACGATAAATATTTATTTTTCCAGGTTTTATTATTTGTGGAAGCTGCTTTATGCTGTTACAAAGCAAAGATTGATTTCGTTTCAGCTTAAGTTACCAAATAATGTAGCACATTTACAGTATTAATTACATATTTCCTTAAACATTTTAAATCGATTTTAGCGCCTGTTGGGAAGCGATTTTCTTATCCTTTATTAGAAAAAAAAATGTTGAAGTTGATTTATACGTATCTCACAGAAATTGATGTTACAATGGATAGGCAACCAGTATTATTCCAGAAAACATTTTTATCTTCAAATAAAAATGAGACCACCAGAGTACGGTTGTCAAAATGAAATTTGATTGATCTTCTGGCTCAGTTCACAGGATGAGTAGCCCACTGTACCGTCTCACTGATGCGACATAAAAACAGGGTCAAAACTAGAGAGATCTGAGTTAAAAAAAAAAATAATGACAAAACAGCGACCGAAGAATCATCAAGAAAAATCTAAATTAACCTTTTTACACAACAATAAGTACATTTAGTTATGTAATTCGGATTATAGTATCTATATAAATTATGTGCATTTACCGCCAACTTTACACAGTAAGGCAGTTATGATTATGACACAGTATTAATGGGAAGCAGTATAATAATCCCTCTTATCTGTCCTTTGTATTTTAACGTAAAATAAAATTAATATTTTCCAAAGTTGTACCCGCCTAATAATGTTACTTCTTGAAATAATTTTAATTATCTAAACTTTTGAAAAATTGCAAAATTGCGTTATAATAGTGTTGTTTCCAACATGACAGTGATAGAAAAAATCCGAGAAAATCCAAAATGGGATGGACCTTGTTTCGTAAAAAAAAAGCTAATTAGAATCTGACACTTGTATAATGTGTGTACAATATTTTGTTCTGATCTAACGTTTCTAAGGACAACAAACAACAAACAAACAAATTGACAGAAAGGATTTGCATTTTCGTAATCTGCAACATATGAAGTACAACAGAAAGTGGTCTCAAATATTAAGTTCTGGGGACAAATCTCAATTGTTCAAAATGTTATTATTAGGGAAGCGACAGACCAGACTATCTTTGTTTTTCGGAAAGACCACCCACATGTATTTTTGCTGTTTGTTGTCAGCTTTTTAATAAATTAATATGATTATCTTTACCGTCTCCGAAATAGAAGTATTATTTTATTATTGAACTCAAAACAATGAAAAAATTATTTTTAGAAAACTTCTCATGCATCATGATTTGTTGACAGTGATAAATTGATGGATTATGCATCGAAATAAATCTTACAGTTAACGTCTAAAACCGTTACTTCTACTATGCGTTTCATGCAAAATAGAAAATGATAGGGCTATATAATTTACTAAAAAAAGATTGAGATAGATGTAGCCGCAACTAAGCGACATACTAACATAGGCCTTTGGAATGAGCATTAGTAGAAATAGCAAAGCTTTCTTGATCATTATATTTTCAACATTCCTTATCTACCTGTTTATTCAACAATAAAACAAAAACAAATAATTTATGACGTTATGTTACAGCATACAGCATAAAATTGCTAAAATTCATTTAAAACACTACGTGTGAGCAAAAGGTCGCAATAATAAAACAAAACGACACTGATGTCAGTATTTACGGAACACCGCACAATCAGCTCTCAATTTAATTGATCAATGTCGTGTGAGGGCGTCGTGTAATGCTCCCCCAAACTCGAGAACACAAAAATCCATTATTCGAACCTCCCGCTAGAAGGCTGTCTATATTTATCATAGTAAGCCACGACAACGAATGGCAGATTCGATCTTGAACTTGAACCCCAACACGTTCTATAAGCGCTATTGTTTGTCGTTCGATGGCAAGTCACTTACTGGTGACGATAAAATGGCTGCAAACATTTGTTTTTTGAATGAGTGGTCGGAGTGAGGGTAGCTAATGTTTTGTTATTTCATGGCTCACTGCAGTGAATAAACGATGTTGGCGTTGCTAATCTGAGTGGCAGTGCAGAGGAGCGTTGCCATTTTAATTGTGTCCTTGAACTAAACGTCAGAAAAATTTGGGAATTTATTTATTTATTTATATTTATATTTATATTAAAAGTGTACTTGTTCGCACACCAACCCTCTGCTGCGCGTCGGGCATTAACTTTCACCCTCGGGAGGAAATGATGCACTTTGCTCCCTTGGTATATAAATCACTGTTATGTACGACGTAACGAATTTCTGTTAAGTAGTGTTGTAAACGCAATGTGAGTCTTCATTTTTAGCTTAAAATAGGCTACCTAATCCTAAATAGATGAAGAGATTTTTTTTTGATTTAATGAAAAACTGACTTCAACGTCAACGTAAATCTTTAGCAATATTCTTGTTTCTCATTCTATTAAACTCAATTTTTAATTTTCTCCAGTTATGTGTACTTTTATCATAACTCATTTTTCGGCATGTTTACTTATTATTTTCCGTTGATGCTTCTGTCAGAAGATGATATTATGTTGTCATTAATTTTATTAAAACATTTAAAAAGTCAAAAGCACATAGCAAAACCGTTCAACAGAATTTAATATTAAAGTTATATCATTATCATGAAAAAAGGTGTAAATATACACTGTTTATTTATGAAACGTAATTAAAAATGATTCGTTTTAAATTAGTTTTCATTAGCTCTAAAGCTTTTGATATAAGCCCATAGGTCTTCTTCTTTGATTTGTAGATATTTTTATCACTCGTTTTCCGTGTTAAAGAAACAAAAATGCAATTAACGATCAAAGATTTCCAGAGTCTGAAATACAGATCAAAGTCAAAGCTCGGAAAATACGAAAGAAATAGTTTTGAAATATGCATACAAATGTGTATAGTAGCCATCAGAATCTTATGCCAGGTGAAACATTAACTTTTAAGAGTTTCATTACGTTTTATTGCAACTTAGTGTCAAAGATACCGACGATCAGCTGTCACTCACAAGTATCATTTCTTCTTCCGAAAGGATCTTGTCTTCACCATTCCACGGACGCCCCTTAATTGTGTCTTAAACTGAAAACATTAAACTGGTCCCAACCATGCAGATTTGTAAATTACCCTATCCTAAAGTAATTAAATTTAGTCTTAGTATCTTAGTATCTTAGACCTTAGTAGGTATGCAAATATCATCACGAGATTCCAGAAATTTTGATAAGAAATTGTCGCTTCATATTTAAGTGGCTAAAATAATCAATAAATTCGGTACGGTCTTAGTTTAAACCGGTAATTTTTATTTAGGATCATCAGGTAGAGTGTGGGCCCAAACTCACGTAATATTACTCTTGAGGGTTTTTGCATATGAATTTGACGACGACTATTCTAGAAAACACATTTCCTAATGTCCTCTGTCACCTAATGTAATATTTAAATAGATCACTCTTCAATACAAACTTGCACTCCAAGGTGTTCAGTAATCTGATGTAAGACATGTGCCAAATACCTACACCTACATGCAATCTATTAAACTAGCAGTTCTTTGATGCTTTGTTCATAAATTGTATTGTTGCACCTACATTCTGTATTTCAAACGTATATCCGAAAAATAACCGACGTATATTTTTGTTGCCATATCTTTATTATTTCTTTGTTATTTCTGGTAATTGTCATCTTTGTTCCTTAAACTGAAGTTCTAGTTTTCCACGATTTTATTGGCGGATTCAAAAACAAAAATATTAACACCAGCGACGCGGCAGTAGTAGAATTGATGACTGAAAAATATCTCTATACACCAACTATGGATTTTTTAATGATTATTATTTTTATTATTATATTATATAGGCAAGTTTGTAACACGTAAAGCAAGGTCGTGACTATTTGGTTGCCTATATGTTAAAATGCAAGGGGCAGATTAGAACCTGCACTAGTGTTGGAGCAGTTAAATAATCCGCTAGTCACTAGTCCGTTAGATGGCAGCATGTGGGCCTCAAGTCACTTAAAATTTTGAAAGCTAATAACTCAGGCGCTAAGTAACCGATTGTGATTTTCTTTCTTTTGTTCGCCTCCATTCGATGTTTGTGATGAACTGACAAAATTGCATCGTGTTATCTTAATCAATAATGAAAGGGGACTGTGCGCCCCCACAACCCTTTGAGCTATATTACCCATTAACGAACTTAGATCTACGAATTTGACAAAGAATTCGTACACAAAATTTAAACTCGATNNGCGAACGAGCGAGTGACATGAACAAGATCAATAGCGCTCCTCGCTAATGCTCGTGCGCTAAAATGTTGAAGACTTATTAATTCCTTTCATGTACAATCCTCAAATGTGTTCTAATAATCCTCACCGTTAATCGTCTGTCGTAAATACCTTTTGTTCACTTGGATTAACTATTTTGGAATGTTAAATATCAGTTAGTTTTGAAAAAAAAAGAGTTTTTTTAATAAAAATTGTATCGGTTAAAATTAGATGTTAATGATACAATTTGACCTGAGTACTTCAGGGTGCACTTTGAGGACGGCTAGGTAAGGCGTGTTGGTCTTCTAGGATTTTGATAAATCACCAAGGGTTGCCTAGGCTGTGGCCCTTGCTTCAATTCTTCCCCTCTCCCTCAGCCAAAACCTACCCGCAACTGCTAGGTAAGTCTGGACTTTTCATTTTCCTTTCTTGAGACTCTAGCAGGATAGTGTTTCTATTTCTTCTCTGTTTTTTCCCATTCATTTCTTTAATTTCGTCCTTTCACTCTACTTGTTTTCATCCCGTCATTCCTCACTTACTTTTGGTTAATTTGTTTGCATCCTTATTCATCACAGATACCCATTGTTGCAATAATTACCTTCTTATGTTTCGTTTAATTCCAAATTTTCCTAATTGCATTCTTTCCATAACCTCAAATAGTTCAGTGTAAACAAACCATCTGTCAAGTTTGATATTTTCCCCTTTCTCTTGTCAATTTCCCATCTCTATACTTTTTCATCTATTACTCTCTCTCTCTCTCTCTCTCTCTCTCTCTTTCTCGACTCTCTCTGATTAGCTCTTCATGACATTATGTTCGTGAACGACATTTTCTCATCTTTTAAAATTTTTTTATATTAAGGGTATAAAAGAACTCACGTGTAAAAACCATATTGGATTTGGTTAGTTGATGCCAAGCCACACACCATCAAAGGTAGCTTTCGTCCTTTAGTTCTATTTCCTTGTTTCTTTTCAGGCTTCTAATTTCTAATACCTAGTTTTGAATTACCATCTTCTCTGTTTTCTCTTTCGCTGGAATCTTTCAACCGGATCCATTCAGTCGTACTTTCAAAATTTCATAATTCATTTGGTAATTTTTTTAACAACATATTTATGAATATATGTATTATGAAGAGTGCGACGAATAGCTCTATCTTTTTTGCAATTTTTTTCTAATATTTCTAAATTTTTACCAGTTGAAGAAATTATTTTTTTGATGTCCACTATCAAAATAGTGGACATAAGTCTTTAACTCGAGTATATCGAACTTTGCTAAGACTGTGGTTATAATTATAATTTATGCTTTTATATAAATACGAAACCACCTTATGTTTAAAATTTTCTTGTTACAACTCTATCTTTATCAAGTTGTCAAAGTAGTCATTTTTGGTTTCTATTGTTTTAAACATTTTAAGAATATGCACACATAATAATACACCATAACGTATGACTTCGGCGATGTCACTGACATTAAGTGGAGAGTAAGGGACCTAAATTAGATCCTTGTGGAACACCCGTATCCATTAGTTAGAATTTCGACTTGTAATATACATAAAGAAGTCGATTTTTTTTAAGTAGGCATGATATCATGGAAGCATTAAATCCCGAGAAAGATAATTTAGAAAGTAGAATGTTATAATCGAACCTTACTCCACATATCAAGAACAGTAGATATCACAACCGAGGCACACAAGTTAAATTGGTAACAGTAGCTCCTTTATTCATAAAGCCACTTTGAAAAGGAGTGATAACTTTTAACTGACGGGTATGATCTATTATACAACACTATCTCGAAAGCTTTACCAAAATTGCACAAAACAGATATTGGTTGGAAGTTCTTCATTGAGTATTCTTGTTGTCCTCGAAGAAAAATTTAGGAATATGGCTGGAAACTAAATTTTGAAAGTCAAGTTCAAAAAAGCTTTAATTAGAATACTTCCAGAGTTAGTAATTGACCTCTAGATTGGAAAATCTGTGAACTCATTCATTAGATATTAGGGGATTACCGTTGCGTGCAGATATATTATAATTCTATGATGCAAACAAAAAGTAAACAACAAATTAACGAAAGTAAGAACAGTTTTATGCATTTTTCTGGAAAAAATTCAAAATTCTAGGAGGACATGCCTGCAAATAAAACCCGCATTTCGTCCGGTTCCCAGCTCAAGACATCGCAATTAAAAATAGTTCCAACTGAACAGAGTCCGTATTTTTAAACCGAAACCACCCGGCGCAAAGCCGAATTCCGTTCGAGCGCTCCGTGCGACATAACCTCCCCGGCGAGCCCGGCGTCCCGACGCCCGTGTCGCCGGCGTCGGACTGCGCCGCCTTCGAATTCGCCCCCTGTTGCATCCCTGCGCACATCGGTCCAGAATCAGGCCTCTCCTCTGGCCGTTTTAGTATCAGACCAAAACGTTCCAAGACAACGTCAATAACATCGTTCGCATCGCTAATTGAAACGATTATGAATGAAAACGCTCGCGGTAGTGACCGTCGGGGCCCGGGAAGGTGCCTCTCTTGAAGCACGTTCGGTTTTGTGTTGTAAATTTCGATTTCCTGCCGTTCCGCCGACCCCCTCCCCGCCGTTTTAGGGGAAAATCGTTCCGGCTCTAGATCCTTATTCCCTCTACGCTTACGAAGAATGCTCGTCCCACGGCACCGCGTCGACGTTTTCGGAGGGAATTTGGCCCGGATTTCCCGGCCTGCTGCGAGCATCCACCGGGTGTCTGTGAAAGAAACGACCCCTCTCGTTTGAGGGGTCCAGTGACACTTTCCAGCTTGAGCGGAGCAGGTTTGATGGTTCAAATCACCTTTAATTCGGTTTTTTCAACACGATGCTCTAGCTCCACCTGCTAAATGGACGATAGAGCGTGTTGGACAATTCTCTGAAATTCTTGTCTCTTCAGGTACACGATTGAAATTGTCGTGAAAATAGACAAAATCAAATTCGAACGAAATACGCTCTCATTATGTTGACACAGTTTAATTATGCATTTGATTATAAATGCCAATTTTTTTCATACAGAAGAGTGCCCTTTCTGTTTTTGACGAGTGTGTGGAGTGTGTGGTCAAAATATTATTTATATTGATTTTTACGTGGCGTCCATAAATGTTTGATAATCTTCCCTCTGCCCTTTATGTCAGTATTGGCGAGATCACCGACAGATATAATTTGCATCGGCCGCAAGTGTTTCAAATTAAATCTTCAATTTAGTTGTTTAAATTTACGATAAACTGTTAAAACTGCAGGTTGTCTGTGGCGCTACTTTGGTTGGCAAAATGTAGTCATTTAACAATTTTCGTTTGGGATACTTATTTTGTGACCTATCGGGTTGTAGAATGGAGAACATGAGTATTGCGTAATGTGATTCTGCTACAAATATTTTGATTATTTTGTACAAAGTTGGGGGCCAAATGCTTTCAGAATGTGGTTTTTGAGATAATCCATCTAAGAATTGTTTGTATTTTCCAACAACTAATAAAAATGTCCTTTATCTGTACCAGATTTGTGACATTTGTGAAAATCAAAAATATAAAAACTGCCTTTTTGATTTGATATATTCTTATATATTTGATTTTTGAAGCTTTCGATCACACGATTGAGGAGAATCTCTTCTACATTGCATTGTTCCAAATTTCGTTATTATTACTATTTAAATAAACGAAATATATCCAGATTCAAATCTATAAAAATATTTTATTACGTGAAACTTACTCAGTTCGATGTAAATTACTGCATTAGTCAAAGTCGGTTTTACACTACAAAATGTTTTTGTAGGTCTGATTTCACCTATACTTGAGGTACACTCTTTTAGTTAACTCTTCTTGCAATAAATGCCATTTTTGAACTAGGGTCAACCATACAGTTATTGGCCGGTTAAGGTTTGTTGGAATGTGTTTTTGATTGCTCACTTTCTATTAATTTTTTTGAGTTTAAATTGATTGTACAAGATTGAAGAGCAAAGTTTGCAGATTTTTTGAACATAAACATATTTTATGTCACTTCATTCCCAAAATTTACAAAAATTCTTAAAATAAAAATTGTATATTCATATAGTTATTGGCCACATATTGTGCATGCATAATTCCATAAATTTAACAAAGAAGAAAGCTTGAAATACCTAAATTGTTTTATTAAAATATAAAAATGCAAACATTTTAACAAAATTTGAAATACATAAGTAGGTATATGTCTATGTTGAAGTTGTAATTTTTTATTACATAAGTAAATATCTATTTATCTCTTTTTGGAGCACGTAAAAGAATAGAACAATGGCTTGTTTTTAAATGATTCGTCTTTTGCCAAAAGACATTTTAAATGGTAAGTGCGATTGCACAGTGTACACTTAAACTCAAACTTATTGCTTTCAATAATACTGTTGGTGCAAAACGAAGCACAAACCATTATAAATTTTTGGATTCTTGAAACAGTACTCTAATGCTTCACTTTCACTCTTAATTTTAACGTTAGAAATAATATTTATTTTGCTTGTGCCTTCAAAAATGTTTCTTTTGACGGATTCAGTTTGCGCAGGATTGTCCTCCGATTGTTTTTCCAGTGTGTCCTATCTTTCATTTTCATTTCTTAAAATTTTGGTTTTTTTGTTTACTTCCGGCTTTGTTTTCATTTTTTTAAATATTTTCTCCTGTTCTAATATCTTTTCTTTTTGTTATTTTTTCTTTATTCTTTCAGTTTTTCGCAATTCGTTTTCTTTCTGGGCTTTCCTTTTTGCATGTTCTTTGTCACTATTAATTTTCTTCTATGTTGACGAGGTTATTACGAATGGTACCTTCTCTTCATTAGTGTTCTTGCTCTTAAGTTCAGGCGTTGTTGGATAAAAAATAAAATCACTCAAACTTCTATTCAAATCATTTTCAATCATTTGGGAAGCTTCACTTCAACAGTTGCAATACTTTTATCAATATGATATGTCAGTGCATCATTTACCTTATCATTTACGTATTCGTTAAAAATATTATCATTTTGATAGTTAAAAGATGGGATTTAATATCTCAGTAGTACCAAAAAATTTAAAATTCTAAATGATCAACATTCATTGGCCATATAGACACACATGTAATCATAACACAGTTGCTAACCACTAATATTTTCAATAAATAACCTCTAAAAACTAGGTTATACAGTTCAAATATATCTAATTTTGCTTATTTACTCCTTAATAACATGAACAATTAAGTCAAACAGTGAGTACGTAAAAAGTTACCTTGTCTTAAATGCGTGGCATTCGCTTAACAAATTCAAAGCACTTATCTGAATATTGGATGACGGTGGACAACAGTCACTATAAACAGTCTACACATAAAACTGGTTGCCAACCTAACCAGAGAAAAGTTTTCGTTCTATAGAGAAATTATGATAGTACACGACGTAAAAGTCCCTATGATGGAGAGAAGATTGCAGAGCTTATTATTTACAAAAACTTAAAAAGTGGCCAATTACTGTAGGGTGGCCAACAACTGTACGGTTTATCCTAGTAATTGTGGTATAAATTCCGTACAAATAACTGCAACTTCCAATGGGTCCAAATGATGGTATTACGTCGATTCCGGTGACGTTACCACTCGAGAAAAACCATCCAAATGTGCCAAAATTTAACTGACAGTAAACCTCAGCATAATACCAACTTTTTCAAATCTAAATTCTGATAACTCGAAAAAACAAATTCTAGACTAATTCATTTACGTTTTAATGAAAAAGATAACAATAATGGTTTTTACATTCATTGTGTAAGCTTACATTTGCATGTTTCGAATTGTTCCGTGTTGAAGTGATTTTCATGTTTTAAACTGCGGTTAATAATGCTGCAATAACAAAAAAGCTTTTTCCACATTCGAATGCAAATTTGCATCAAAATAGGCTATATGTTTTTACAGCTTTCATTGGCAGTTTCGAGGGACGTGGCACACATCTTATAAGATTCTGGAGACCACGTAATAAATCTGAAATTAAAGTATGTTGCAGCGAAACAAGAAAATAAGGAGAGTGCGCCAATTTGCTGTCTCAGTTAGTTTCGCCGTAATCGTTGATTAAAGTTCTGATAGTATTCACAATTTAATTTCAGGTTGCCAAATGCTTAATAAAATCAGCCCAACTGGCAACGTGGCCGAGTAATTTAGCATTTAA
>QDEB01071792.1:340-17600 GCA_004193795.1 Asbolus verrucosus
ACTAAATACGGAGACATATATGCAAGAAATAACACATATGCAAATTTCATAAAATCCAACCTTTAATCGTTACTACCGATAATTATAACATGTTTTACGTTAGGTGTTCCTAATCCTATATCCTGTATTCCCCTAGATACATATCTTACAGCTTTACAGTTAGCTATACTAGTTTTTTTTTTGCTATATTTCATTTAAATAATTGAATGATACCCGATTTCTGCAGTAATAGGCTAAAATTCAAGAACCTAATCTAAATTACAAAGTTAAATTCATAATTCACTTAAGAAAAGGTGTTGATGTGTTGATAGTGTAAATTCAATAAGGATGTTATTTTAACATTTCCGCGGAATCAGATCGATGAATTGTTGATTATTTTCCGATAAATATTTTCTCACCCAATAAAAGTTGTTGCAATAAATTGAGCTCAATTATTTGCAGTCATGTTTATCGCATTTTTCCGTATACGAGCTCGAAATGTTTCATTGTACACGAAATTATCTTTTCCGTAGATATGTGCAAACAAATACTCCATAATAATTGTATTTTTAAACATACGCTGATAAATTTGAAATAATATTTATACTAGTAACATGTATTACATTTTTTTATTTTGTGTGTTAAACTGTCATTTGCGCAGTCGACGAAAATTTTCGAAATGGAGCTACCGACATGATGGACAATGCAATGCGCGTGTTTCAGGATTTCAGCGTCGGCTGAAGAACGCGGAACTGCTTTAGGGCAGTGGCGCTGAAAACGCCGGCCGGTCTGGTTTGGTAGCGTCCACGCGTGTCCTGATTATCCTTACGTTTCGCTTTTCACACTTTGTCCACTTTGGCAGTCGGCCCTCCACGTGCGTCTCTATTGTAATTAGATCAACTTCCGTTTGGTTGAATACAGTCCAAATGAAGTAATTTATCCTGCCCAATCATCCAAAGGTGAGTTCCTTTTTAAATGTTAAATCCGAGGGTTTGTCAGGTAATTTTAAAATCCTCCCAGGTTTTGCCGTGACAAAATCATTTTTACTGGGTTTTTTAAAACCTTTATTGTCTTCAATTATTCATGGACATTTTCGGCGACAAAAATTTCGCCCGATTTGAGCATCATCTGGACTGTTTTCCTTCCGATTAATTAGATTAGACCTGAATGCGTAACAAAAAGTTTCCTTTTAAGAAACAATGACAAATTTTTACAGTTTCTTGAAGTGAATAATGAAACACAATTGAAATTTTGTCATGTTATAAAAAGTTGGAGTTGTACAAAAGAATCTGTGTCAAGCGTTAAATGCATTCTGAATTTTTGGTAAAAAAGTTTAATTTTTTATTTGCTACTTAAGTTGACAAAGACAAGCCTCCTACCTTGGAATTATTCCACTTCATTCTTTTTATCTTCGATTTAACTTAATTTCCTAAGCAGGTAATCAAGTTAAAATTCTTTCATGTCTCTTTAATCCTAATTGCTTTTTCTTTAATAGGGTTTAATTCAATAAATGAAGTTTTGTGAGTCAAAAAAAACACTTATCGAATTTCCAGTGTGATAAAAAAAATTAGAATTTCTACTAATCTGCGGAACAATCAACTTTTCCCTTCTTTTTAGTTATTATAATGATTTCCTAATGGATCTAAAAATATTTTGATAAACTTTTCAGAAGGGTTAGCTCGAAATATAACGATAAAATCGATCTGATTCGGTGAAAATTTCTGAACTCATTTCCGATTAAATTAAATGATGACTCGTGTTCAGCACTTTATAATGCTTGCAGCAACTTTATTGCTGGTGAAACTTGCATGGTTCGTTGCCCTGTCTTAGTTAAGCATTTCTGATGCTCCCTTTAGAATAAACAAAAGTAAAATAATTAAAAGAGTTTGAAATTAATAAATAAATCCAACCAGAGGTGAATTAAATTCCATATGCCAAGATCTAAGGTAAGAATTTCCAAATCATTTCCAATTTAAATTAAACGCTGTTTTTCATTTTCTTAAACAAAAATTTAATAATTTATGAATCGTACAGTTCCAACCTGATTCAGTATTTAGACACTTTTCGGATTTAGTTAAGTTCGCGCGATTATATTTTAAATAAATATTGACGCAAGTGTTTCCAGTGTATTAAAACGACAATACGGTTAAAGTGCCACAGGTTTGGAATATTTGTAACTGTCTAGCATATTGTCTTCTACTAAACCAAAACCGATCATAAAGGCTTTCTTAGCACAAAAGCCTCCAACTATTAGCTGATATTGCTTTTTATATTGTTCGTACCATTTTCTATAGATATTGCGTCACATTTCATAAAAGAAAGTATGTTAAAAGAAGTTCCATTATTAGGACAACAGTTTAATAGGTTCTTTTTCAGAAAGAACAGAATGGGAAATAAAAATTATACAATATATATTCCACCCAACAACTTCAGCAATTGCCTACATATTTTGTTTTCTGCCATGTATTCTGAAATGCCTAGAGGAGCTTGTTTCTTGTTAAAATTTCCAGTGAATGTTGCTGACAGAAATGAACAAAATTCCTAATTGTGGTCAAAGTCATATTATGGCTATGCTAACAAGGATGTTCTAAAAGTTTATTGAAGTAGAAATAATTAAGACAAACTTTTTGCTTTCGAATTAGACAACCGTTCACTTCTTATATTGCTTATCCTGTGTTGAAAATTAATTAGGTTCCTTGAGAAGTCGTAAAGCCACTAAGCTACTAAGATAATTCCTCCAAGCTTTTCTGTTTTTGTTAAAAGAGAAATCGAGGATGATTGCATATTTAACTAGCTGAAAAATTCATAAATAATTCATTTGTATGGTAAAGATCGTTTTAAAATAATAATTAAGTATTCAAAATTTTAGTCGAAGCAGCCAATTCTCATGCTTAAATATTTGTTTTACTTATTATTGTTTATCTAAAATGTCAACAAAGACGCCACTACAAAGAACATGAAGAACCTAAACAAACATAACGATGGAAAATTATTATTTTTCACGAAAATTAGGGTATCTACACCGTTATCTGATTTATTTTCGGCTGCGAAACTTCGTTAATTTGCATTTTAGGAGATATTCTAGAATTAGATTTCATTTCGGAATAAGTAATATGGTGTGAAAGTGAATTTATCAAGTGGAGATACATAAAATTCAATTTAGTGGCAGCCGAATATCTTAAAATTGTTTATTAGATATTTATGTTACCCCAAGAAATCGATCTGTAAATTCTCGACAATAAAATAAACTGAATCTTTATCTGACTTGAATGTAAATTTAATGTTTCTTTTCTAACCAGTGACTTTTATGGATAAAAACACCAAGGCGTTGGTGACGGCACCAAAAAAACTTTTTCTCTTCCGTGTAAACATCCAATTTTACTATCATTCGAAGAATATTGCTTTTGTAGAAAATTAGCAATAGACACACGTTATTTTCTCCCATTCTATCCCTCCAAAAACTCTTAGATTTAAGTGAATTTATCAGAACAACTTTTCATCAAATCTTCTTTCAACTTCCTCGACGAACAATGATTTAAAGTTTTAGATTGCTCACACGTTTTTCAGTGTTACACATAAGATTTCCTGTAAATAAGAATAATAAGGCGCTTCTGGTAGAAATCTTTTCTGGAAGTGAATTATGAATTTTCAACTGTAATCCAAGTGTTAGTCTTATGATTTTTTAAATCTAAGTGGCACATGTTGTGACGATTGTGACAAATTCACTATATCTTGTATAAAATAATTGCATAAACTTTTGATAGTTAAACTTTTTTATAAAAAGTTCGTAAAGTTTTCACCATTTAGCGGGGTTCTGAGGAGCTTAACAACTTCCTGCTCTAAACTCATTTCAAGTTAATTTCATTGAATCACTTACGTCGTTTAGAATTCAGCTGGTCTTTAACATATCCTTTAAATTGTTTTATTATTACTGTAGTTAGATTTATGCAAAATATTACATTCATAAGCTTGGATTAAACTGACTTAATTAAATTATCCAAATTTTCTTGCCGATACTCAGTTTTTAGTGTTTATGAAGTACCTAAGATGTCTTATCAGGCTGAATGGGCAAATATCTTATAGTAAAACATAATATAATATATACAGTTCCAATTAAAAAATGTAAAATAAACATCAACATTAAAAAATATCAGCACTTTTTTAACGGAAATATGAATAAACAAGGATATTGCGTTTGGACTTTATTAATTTATGTTCGTGCAAACACGCCATTGTATTTTTCGCAACGTTATAATATTTTAAGATCAGGATGCAATATTAAAACGTATTTTAATTAAAGCAGCGTGACGTTTTGATGCCGAGATGGATATTATCGTCTATGCAAAGTTGTGTTGATAAATTATTTTATTATGTAATTCAAAAGTAACACCTTGAAATAAATAAAAAAGATGCTTTCATAAATAAAGTTAATTATGATGTTATGTAAAAATATATTAAAAGAAATTTATATGAAATTTATGTTCATTAGAAAGAAATGGTAAAATTTAATAAATTGAAATTATGAAAATCATTACATTTTTATCGTAGTTTTTATTGTTTTAAAATAAAACTATTTTATAAATGAAAATACAAAATAATTTATGTTCGTAATAATTGTAATGATCGTTCACAGTTGCGATGAGAAAGTGACAGAGGACTTGAAAACCGTCAGTTAGCTAATTTTATCAAACTAAACCTAAAATTACGAATAATAAAATCTAAAATTTGAGCAATTACAGTTAAAAAAAAATAGTTAGGAAGAATTGATTCGAATATTAATTTTAATTCAATTTCTGTTATTATACAGATCGAAATGAAATTATCTTTTATAAGAAATATCTGGGCTTCGAAATTATCTTTTAATTCAGAAAATTCCAGTTATTTCCTGAAATGAGATTAGCCCCACAATTTATGAAAATATGGAAATCTTAAATTTTCTTTTTACTGTGTTTACCTAGTTATTTTTAAAATTCAGCGTAGTCATTAAATATTTACTCTTTTGTGAAATTTGTAGAAATGGAGTCACGATTATATTATTAATAAATAACTGCAAAATGCCAATTAAGATTTTCAACTACGTACATTCTAAATTTCACGGAGACTATTAAATTCTTTAACATTCTTAAGACATACTTTGATTTTATTTACGACTGTACCAATCCTTTCCCGATTTTTATTTATTTCAATTTAAAAATGATTTCACAATTGTAAAGAAGCAACTCATGCTCGGCTAGAAGTGACCAACAGTCGAAAATAAGTATTTTAATATTTTTCGAAGGGTTAATAATTATCTTATGATAATGATGTGTAAAATTGTTCCTTATATCTTACGTTCTTTTTTTTTTGGTTTAGATGTCATACATTTCTTCACATCTATGTTCAATTTTCTACAGCTATGACATCACTGAGTTTTTTTTCAGATGACATGCTTTAGTTGCTCCGATTTACAATTTTGTGTTTTCTTTCTGCTATAATACAAAGAGAAAGTATAAAATGGCTGCTATTAATGTAGAATTTAATCATTTTACTTTTTATAATATTGTAAAGTGTGAGAAGTTGTATAAAACTAAAAAATATATTTAAGTCTTTAAGTTATAGGCCTCGGATTATATATTGACTCACCTTGTATACGTTAGTATATCTAATATATAAATATTATAAATACTGCCTATTCTAAAATTTTGCTTACCAATTATTTGATTATCAAAATTTTTATTTTTGCAACAGTCAATTCTAAATTATCCATATCTTTTTTCTTATTTAATTCTTAAAAATTTAGTTTATTTTACGGTGTATATGATACGGTAAAATCAGAATAACAAGAAGTGTTCTTTATATACTATTCACCATGTCCATAAAAAAATTGTAGCCTGAAGTGGAATTCTGAAATGTTTTGTCGCCTTATGGTGTACTGTCAATGCTGTCAATTGTTAAAGTCTCTGCAGTTATCACATTTGTCACTGTAGAGTTGTTTTATCGCCTTTTACTTGTTTAAATATCTTATTACCTTTTCGATTATCCGTTCCATCCAAAAAAAGTATTTTTAAATACTACATTCGTTTAACGAATGTGGGGTAAAGGTAAAATGTTTACTTAAAAGTAAAAACATGATTTTTCAACCCTTTAGCATTTTATAATGATTTATTCCTTGGGGAAAAACACGTCTTTATAATGCCCTATTATCGAAATGGAATTTTTAAAAATTGAAAAATATTAACAAAAAAATATAATTTCCAAAGGATAATTTTGTCGAATATGCATATTCGGCGTATTGTCAATACAATATTTGCAACAACTGGAAGTATGAAAAGAGGTAAATAATCAGGAAGGTCTGGGGTAAGCCATGAAGATATTGAAGATTTCTGAGAAAGATTTCGTAATAAACTGTTTCTATAGGCTGACATACTTCGCAGCATTCGTTAGAAAAAACCAACTGCATTTATATACCTATCGCATAACTACTGTGCAAAAACTTCGACCTAGGGATTACGACAGCCGTGTAAATTATTGTAACTGGTTTCGAAATCTAATAGGCTATTAGATTCATTTCTTTTTTTTACATGAAGTGTGGTTTCATGTATCAGGCTATGTAAATTCATAAAATTGTAGAGTTTGAAAATCCACATGTCTTTGTTCAAGCCCCTTTTCATGCTATTAAAGTTGCTGTATGCACAATTATCCACAACGGTTCAAAGAGCAAATTTTACAAGTGTTTGAGCAAAGCAAAATGTCTTAGGTCCGTTTAGTATTTTGTCACGATACAAAAATTAATAAATTAATGACTCCAAATTAAATGAAAAAAATGTCAGATGTCAAAAAGTGTTTTTGGTGAATGTGTATTATTTGTAGAATTGTAAAGTGCTGCATTCTTTTATAGACACGTAGGGCATTCTTCTTATTTCAGTTTTTACAAAAACAAAAATTTGTTATTGTCATAAAGCAGCTACTATAAATAGTAGGTGCTTAATTACCACGGTGGTTCAGTTAACCACTTGACCTTACATTATCTTAGATTTCTTGTCTACTTTGTGGGATGGGAATATTTTAGAGAAAAAACGTTTAAAATAGCTTGTCACTTAATAAACAAAATTATAATGGCATATTCGCTAAGAATAAGAGTTTTCAAACGATAATGGTAGTTTTGTAACTATTGCAAATAAATTTGTTTTTTTGTTGGAGAGAAAAGTATGAATTCACACTTTTGTCTAACCGTATATAGGTATAGGGTTCGAATTACCTTATATACAGATATCAGGATCCCTAGGCATTCAAAAAAATTATTTATTAACCTCTATAAAATATCGAAATGCGACAATAATCTTTCTAATGTTTAATTGAAACTGGAATCGGCAATTTTTTATTTCTTGAGAAAAACATATTGAAAAGACGAATTATTTAAATTATTTTCAAATTGTCGTTTTAACGGTTCCAATTTTGTTACAGTTATCTATACAACTATTTGCTATCTAAAAGTTTGCTAACATGAGTGCACATCGGATGAATTTGTTTACATCTACATACAAGGATTTTCCACGTTTAATCTTTAGCACAATACTGGAAACTTTCAACTGTAACAAAGTTACGCAAAGTTTGTTACTTGTTTGATTTGAGTAACCACAAAAGCAGAAATAAAAGCTATATACGTGAGGCACATTTTAAGATCGGAAACTCATATATCTATCTCATTTGGTACGTATCGAAAATAAGTAGCACTAGACTCATTTTGATCAATTAACATAATTGTGTTTAATTCTAGACTCATACACAGTATTTTTGTCTTTTCTCACATATGCATAATTTTACATAATTTATTTATGACACTGATTAAGCTTGGCTAACAAATTAATGAGCAAAAAGTTTTACATTTTCTAGTTAATGATTAAAATAAATATATGCATGTAGTAACCCGAAAGTTCTGTAGTGGCTAATGAATATGAGGCTAAATTCAAAGACCGAGATGTTGTAAATTCTGCAGTAATTTCCAACCCATTTCAAAATAACTTTTGTTGACATATTGCAGTAAATTGCGTGCTATACTTTCTGCCCAAAAACACCATTAGCATGCCCGCACGTTCGCTTGGACATGTGTCGTTTCCAAAGACGAACTCGACAAAAAATTGTTAAACTTTAATTAATAAAACTCGGTGGAAAGTACGCCCTCACAAGCAACCCAAAAAAGTCAACATTCCCAGTACCAGCGTGTATGGTAAAATTAACACAACCTTAAACTTTACATCGCAGAACGTTAATTATTCGTATACAATTCCTGTTGACAGGTAGCACAAAAAAACCTCACCACAACAAATACAATTTCCTGAAAAAATTTCAAAGGCTTATTGGAAATTATATAATGTTGTAGATTCAGTCTATTATGAAAATTAGTAATTTATTTACTCAGATGCTGAAAATGTTCATAGGATATTCAAAATTACGATAATTAAAAAATGACTTGAGTCGTACTACTTTTTTTTTACTTACAAAAATAAACGATAAAATTAGACAAGAGAAAAGTAGACATTTTTAAGCCAACATGATATTTATTAAAAAAAGTTCTCACCTCACTGTAAGTGATGAAATGTGTGTTGGACACCACTAAAATTTTATGTTAATAAAGCGCCCATAAAACTGCTGACAAATAAATATAAATCATTAGATTATACTGCCAGCTCCTTGCTCCGTGTAAATTGGGGAATTACAGTTTTATAAAAAAAAATTTTAGTTGTAGAGCCGTTTCTTTCAACTCGAGTGCTCTTGAATTGAGGAACAGGTGCTTCGAGTTAATTAGGGGTTGTAGTACGTGTCAGTTTTTGTCGGTCGCTCAAATTAAGCAATTATTTATTTTCGTGTGATGCGTGTATGACGGGTAATTTTAGTAAATGGATAGATAAACATGAAATTTTATTAATATTCTCGAGTGATTCAACCACCCAGTCACAGTTGGATAGGCGATAACATTAATTAAAATTATTTTTGTCTGTTCAAGATACAAAGAACAAAGAACAAACATAATAAACAAAACGGTTACTCTGATGGAAAAGAAAAGTTATAACTAAATCGCGTGCTTGAGTTTGCTATCTTATTAGAAATAATGTGAAGAAAATTCATTGTACCTTTCAATTATTTTCAACAACTTGACATGATAAAAAAACGAAATGGTCGGAATTAGCAAAGAAAACACTGATTCATTTTTAAAAACTTTTATATTACCTAGTCAAGTTCGTCTTATTTTCATTGTAAGTCGTCTTTCATTTTTATATGTTTACACTGGGTGTTCAAGCAAGATACTTCCTAAATTACTTTAATAAAAAATATTAAAGGAAATTTTCATTAATTCTAGGCGTGTAAGAAATACATGCGCATGAAAAATGCTTTCATATTAGGAAAAACATAACTGACAGAACCATACAAATGTTATGTAGTTATATAGCATGTATTCGTGAGTGAGATATTTATGAGTTAATTTTAAGAAGTACGAAATTAAAGCTAATTTTTATCTTAAAAAAAAAATAATAAAAAGAATTACCGCATTATCAACACCTTTAAAGAACATTGCGAATAATTTGTGTTATAGATAGTAAGTAGAATTTTTTGAAAAATTAGTTGCTGTAATGACAGCATTAAATCTGTGACGCAATAAATAATTCCATGAGTGAAGTAAAATGGTAATACTTTGCAACGGTTATGTTTAATTTATTCAGAATAAAATTTATTTGAATCATAATTTAGTATTTGAAAATATAAGATTTTGTTCTTTATTATCATTCTTTAAAAATTGCAGCAGATGTCACTTTTACTGAAAACGAGAATGGCAGACTGCACAAATGTTTCAGGGCGTAATCTGTCATGTGCTAAAAAATATCTTGAGTCACCAGTTCAGTGTATTAATGAAAGCTTCTAACAGAGATATTTATTTTAATTTGTTTCTAGTCTGAATGGACTGCTGCACATATGTATTTTATAGACGGGTTCGATCCACACTTCAGAAAATAAAATATTTCATTTTTATTGGTATATTTGTTTTCATTTCAACTTTAAAGCAGCAAACAAATCAGTCTTTGACTGATTCTTGCAAGAATGTGAAATACGGAGACAAAGTATCAGAGCGAACGATACCTTGTAGCAGATGTAGAAAGAAGCAAGATCGAGTTTTCTGCATCATAAAATCTAGTTACTCGGTTTAGATCTTTCGTTTGACTTGCTTTCAATAATTTGTGATGCTACTGTTTTTCGAACTTGGTTTTATTAATATTTAATTTTAAATATGCAATTTATGCATCTGTAAGACGTCATTTCCTCACAAAATTTCAGAGAAAACATGATCTGCATTTACATTTTGTAAAGTTGCGAGACAACCGCAACAGTAAAATCTTTTTACAGCGACTAGTTTTCTTTAATAACCACTTCACTTTTGCCAAGCATATTCATTAAGGGGAGGATGGATGCTTAATGCGGTAAGTAAACAATCCCTAATCTTCATTTCAAATTCCAGCCGGCATTAACTGAATGATCGTTTTTTGTGGCCATAAGAACGTGTAAACACATCATAATATAAAAGTTTTGGCAGGACTGGTCAAATATTTATTTTACGATTAATAAACGCAGAATAATGTTTTCATTTTATTCTTTTACAGAATGAATGGATTGGTTTTATTAGGAAAATTCGGAAAAGGTCATAATTCAAAAATGTATTTTGTGGTAAAATCAAAAAAAAATAAATACAAAACATTTCGTTCAAAAATAATTAAGAATAATACACCTGCCCGTACATTTTGACTGTAATTTTAAAATAACACTGTTAAATATTTCATTACACCAATTTGTAGTTTTTTTGAGCAAATGTAATGTTCATATCGATGTGAAAAGTTGTCTTGAATTTGCTATCACGATAGCCTGGATATCAGAGATAATTCTAAACTGACTGTAAGTCAAAAAGCAAGTTAAATTTTAGAGCAGATATAGACTGACCGACAAACTGACAGACGACATAATTTAGAGATCTATATAAGTCTATTTCAAATGTTCTAAAATACAAACAAGTTCATTATTCTTCAGCGAAAAATGTGTACAAAATATATAAGTGTTATAAAACTCACTATCCGAAGTAAGTCTACAGTTTCAAGACGATGTAAGTTTCTAATCGTGTGATATATAAAATAATAGAATGTGTCGTTAAAACAAAACGATCAATAATAACAGCAAGTGTGTAATTATTGATTACTAATCTCAAAATACAGAAGATGTGAATTTAGTTTGAATAATGAATGAACTTTGGGACTACATAGTTCTAATACTCGCATAACTAGTTTTGAGGTTAAATCTTTCTTAGAGCTAAACTCATTAAGTGGGGATTTGTAATTTGTTTGAAATTATTGGACAAAGATAGATCAAAATTAATATAATACAAATGTGATAAATTTGATCTTGGCAGCATCACCTTAATCTTAGATATTTACGGCAATATTAAACTTTAATTTACTTTACGATCGAAGTTTTCTTTATTGGTAAAAGAACACCATTAAGATGACAAATTACATTTTTGTTCTCATTATAATAATGTCATTGAATATTTTCAAGAGAAAAGGTGGAAGTCTGAAAATTTATGAGATGCAAATGGTCTATTTTATACTAGAGATAAAATTTTATACTTTTTCAACCAATATCAATGAACCAGGAGAAGGAAAATTTTTCCCCATTAAGTATATAAAAATTTTAATATCAATATTTTGGTTACGTTCTTGTAAGACTTTAATAAACATTCTTTTTATGATTAATTTCGTCATCTGAACATCAAAAATTGAATTTGCAAAGTAAATTTACATTTCAAAATCTATTTTCAGAGATTTCTGGAATGCATTTAAGGGAAAACGGAACGAATTTCTTCAACAGGAAATAACATAACCGAATCAGGAAATTCGATTGTCTGCACTTTTATTGACACATCATTAATGTCCTGCACTCAGATTCAGCTTGATGAGATTTCAGTCGTAATCCTAGCACATACATAAAAGGAACGTTGAACGTCTTTTTTAGCGAGACTAGTTATCAGATCTATTGCTTTTTCTTGCAAAAAATCCGTCGTCTATTTTTAACTAAATAGCATTATTATGAGATAACAGTAATAAGATTTTTTTTCTTTTTTTAACCACTAGAAGCTCGGAATTCTAGAATCTTTTCTTACATCAACACAATCTTAAATCGGAGAGTAAAGGTGATGGAATTAAGGATATGATTTTAACCTTTCAAAGTGGGTATTCACCTATTAATACACTCACGTCATATTGTAACAACAATGAGAAATGTCGATGTTATCAACCACTTTTATAAAAAAACTTACCACATATGACTGCATTTTTACGAAAAATACACCCGTGGCTACGCCGTGTATAATTTTTGTTTACTATAATATTTAGCATGTACTGAAAATCGAATTTTGGAAGATACTAAAATTTCAATTAATAGAGTGACATTTATAAAATGAGATGAATTTGCAAATTTGAACTGGGTTTATATAAAAATACTAATGCACTCGTGAGTAATATAAAAGAAAAATCAGTATGAAGCCTTTAACAAGATTTTTGTATACTCCATTATCTTACTGACGTACACAATACACTTGCCTTTTTTATTTTCTTAATGTTTATTTATGTTCTTAATATCTTTTGGGAATATTTACTGAAATCGTTTTGAATATCATTTTAAGTTAACACAGCAGTTGTGTCCAAATTATTTACAATAAAATACAAGTTTTAGCTTCTGCTTGAATGAATTGGGGTCATCAGCATTTGCATTATATTAAGCAATTAAGCCCCCCTGATTAAAGCAAGTTTCTTGAAAATGAAAACACGAGATTTTTCTACAATGAATTAAAAAGCAGCCATTTTTATACAAACCATTTAACAGATTCTGAAGTTTATTGACTATAAATCGTGTCTGAACTTCAGTACTGCTTTCTTATAGGGTTTGTATTAATTCAGTGAACTAAAAATGAATCACAAGGGATGTAAAATTCAGTTTTTTAACACGGCTGTTGAAAAGAAAATATGAGGATTTAAAAATTCCAAAAATTTTAGACTGAGAAAAGCCAAATCTGATTTGTTAAGCTACAACCGCAGAAGTGTTTCATCGAAATTAATTGTATCAAAAATTATATTGCTCATAGTTATCTTAAACCCGTTTTAAATCGTTTACACAGCGCAAGTCCATATCTCCATAAATATAATAATTTCTTAAACATATTAATTTTCTATTTAAAAGTTTCATGACATGACATATACTCAAAAAGAATCTGAAATTTTTAATTGAGTATGGATTTCTGCAAAGCATCGATAAAGTTTGAATATCCAAAAGTTTCGTTGTACACCTTGCATGTGAAAATTGAGATTTTTTTTAAAGTCCTTTCTGGCGATAACAAAATTGGCATTTCATTCCGTCTAAGATAATTTCATTTTGATAGCTTTAACATTAAATTTTTTTTTCTTTAAAACTTTTGCTATTTCAAATGTAATAAGTATTTGTATAAAATTTTTTTTTCACAATTTATTGAATCTACTGAACAGGTGAGAGAACGGGAGGATAAACAATTAGAGTCTATTTCGCTAATGCTGCTGATTTTAAAATTTCAACTCTGTTAGTGAATTATTGATTATGATAGAAATCGTAAATATTATATTCGGACACGAGAAACATTATCGTTTTTAATTTAGTTAATAACGAAACTTGAAAAAATTCGAGAAGAATTTCCAGAACGAAATCAAGTTGTGCTAAAAATCAATTCGGTATTGTTTGATTCTGGAATTTAATTCAGAACAAAGAGCTATGTCTCCGAAAGAAGTTGTAATAATTAAGTTTAGAAAACTTTATACGGAAGAAATAACTTTAGTTTTTCAATTTACGAAGCGTCTAAAATAACTATCTTATTTAAAACATTTAGATTAACGATTTTGGAACGAAGAGTAAATCAGGAGGTGACAGGCACACGATTTATAAGAATAGGAATAAAATATTTAAAATTTTCGTAAGTTCATCGCGAGGTAATTCAGAAACAATTATTTGATACTTTCTTGTAAATTTTACAACAAAATGAAATATTTGCGTTTCCAATGAAATATTTACTTATTTTTCTTTAGGATCTGTTGCCACAAATTTTCAGCAGTATTTTCTTTTGGGCATTTCAGATGCATATAATTTGCTGCCTTTGTTCATGTGTATCAACCATTATGACATTCTATAATAACCCTATAATTAAAGTATTGCTGTGTTTTCTTATATGAAAGAATATTTGGTTTTTCCTTGCTTTTAAGTTTATTTTAACATCAAAGAGACCTTTTAAGCTTCAGATGGGTATAATTTAATACTTAAATTGTTATACATTATTTACTGATCTTAAACGTAACTTTAAATAATTCTTTACGTTTGTATTTACAAAATTATATTATTTGTCATATTCTAATATACGAATATACACAGACTCTAATTTGCCTCCTAAGTAAATTTAAATTTTACTTTTGCTTCTTGCTTTTTACTTTAATGAAATAACGGATATTATTTGTTTTTTTCTTACTGTACAGAACGTGATTATTTGAAAGAAAAATATTAAATGCTGCTAACAGTTAAGTGTTTTTAATTCCACAAAGTTTGATCTTCCTATATTAAACTGAGAAACAAAATCGTGAAGTTTTGGAATCACTTGATTTATAATTTAACTGTTTTAAACTCTTTTTATGAATCCGTATTTACCGAATAAACTAAACCAAAGAAAAACGTTTTATTCCAACTGTTTATCAAAAAATATGAAAGTCAAACATGATATTGGCATTATCAAAAAATGCTGTATTGCGTAACTTTATGTTCGCACGAAACTTAAACAAACAGCATTTTGGATTTTAATTAGGTGTCTAGCATACTAGTATATTTTTAAACTTCTAAATTGCAAAAGGTGATTGTTGTAGTTGTTTTGTACTTTGTTACTGCTTTTTTGTATTTCATCTCGTATTTGACATATAACCTTGATTAATCTTCAAAACCAATACAGAATCTCTATTCTACATCTGCCAAGTCAGTTTTAGTATCGATTTTCTGTCTTTGATCTCCAATATAGATTTTATGGGTTTATTAAATCACTGACTTTATTCAGCAGTAAAGTACTGAAGATAAAGGTGCTAACTATGTGTATTATTTCATCTAAACTCAAGGCGAGACTTTTCGAAGAAGAGCTTCTGTTTCATAATAATGTGCGGTCTCATATAATTGTGACAACAGTTGTTACGTTACACAAACTAAAGTTCGAGGTTGTTGCTCACCCTTTATGTAGTCCAGACTTCATTTAATCTGATACCATCTGTTTGAGCTCTTATCTACGTAGCCACCCCCTATTAAATAACTGCATCAGAATGAAAACTGTCATTTTTTTGATTCATGCGATTTGTATGCAAAATTTCCTTATCGTGTTTGATACTATGTTTGTTAATTTATGGGAGCTTCGTACGGATTTTTTTTTTCATTTCCTGGGATTCAAATGAAACGATAATTCGAAATTCGCTGAAAATTTCAAATATTGTACACTGAACTTTCGAGTCAAGCAATAAATTTGCTAATAAGTGGGAAAGTTGTAATGAATTTTTTTCATGCATTAATAAACAAACTTTATTTGTCTGTTCCAAACGTTCAATTAAGTTTAAAATATTCGTTCATTGCTCCTATATGGAAGACAAAATACTCGCTATTTGAATATTCACCTCACATATGTAACACATGCTTCGCATATATTATTTCACTTGTTAACATTTAGTCTTTTTTAGAGCTTGTATTTACGTTTTATAAGACATAAAAATGTGTTGGAAAAGTAAAGTGGATAGTGAATTTCTTGGTTTATTTAAAGTCTTCCTTTGCGAAAAAAGCATTACATAATAAAAACGTTTTCTTTTTTTATACTGTTGGCAAAGGTAGAGCAGAAGATTTTACTGCATGTAAATACTAATGTAGGAAGCTACGAAACTAACGAATCTTTTTATTGTAATTTTCCAGACAAAATCTCAATAAGCTTCGGTTCATATTCGAAACTGAAATTGCTTTGCAGACAGTTGGTTTAAAAACGATACTGTTTTATAATAAGGTAATATTGGCTTTTCTCGTCGGTTCATTTAATTAAATGTTTAATTTCTTTATCGCCCATAACAGTGTAGTTTTAATTTAAAATAACACAAGGTTGAATTCAGCAATTATGAATGAAACAAATACGGTAGGTACATACCCCTAGTAGTACACCAATATCGGAACCATATTGGATGTCAATATGGTATGCGCATTAAAATTAAGGCTTTCATATATCGGATCGACACTGGCTGCCCAACCAGTTCCAAGCTAGAAACCCAACATTGGATTGGCATTGGTTTTATACCTAGATCTCAGTTAGGAACCCAACATTGCATCAGCATCGGGATGTAACACTTTTATATATCGGATCGATATTGGTTGTCCAACTAGTTCCAAGCTAGAAACTCAACATTGGATCGGCATCGCTTTTGTATATNNAACTAGATACTAGTTTAGAATTCCACATCAAAAATAAACACAAAAACAAAATTTAAAAAAATCTATTTACAATAATCTACATAATAAAATTACAGCTTTTTAAGCCTGTCTTTGGCGGTGACCAAAAATGCAGACATTGATTTTTTCATTTCTACATTCGTTGCAGTGGAGAACCGGCGCCAGACTGCAGCTGAAACATTTAAAAATTAACTTGAACAGTTAACAAACACCAAATGTCTACAAAAGGGCACAGTCAGGTAAAAATGAACCCTCTCGTCTCCCTTCCAGAAGATAATTGTATGATGCCGGGAATTTCTTAAGCGCGCACACAAATACTGCGGCATTCCTAATGATTGATAAAATGAATTTATAAAAAATTTTACCCAAGAAACATCTTGCCGATTTTACACACAAAATTAAAAACACAAAACTTTTCATTTATTAGGCATAATTTGGTAGTATGAGTAACTACCTATATATTGAAATCGATTAAATTTATTAAATTTTTATCAATCAGTATTCCGAAAAAAAATCAGGTTAATTTAACAAGTAGGATGATATGGTTAAATAATTTGAAAATAAGTAATAATTTGTCTAATGGTCAGTTTCTAGAAACTGAATATAAAACTTAATTGTTATTAAAATGTAATGCTGTCAAGTGATAACATTTTGACAAATCAATTTGTCAGAACTGAGATTTAATTTGACCTTAAATTTTAATTACAATTTTTAATTCACTTGCTACAAACTG
>QDEB01071814.1:4991-17775 GCA_004193795.1 Asbolus verrucosus
CTTGTCTGTCCATTTTGAAACTAAATACATAACGAGCTAGCAGGAAGCCGACAGCGCAACCCCTCTCATGTTTGTAACTGCTTTCTCACAACAACCATTCCAAAAACTAATTTTCTGCAGAGAACATTTGCCAAACGGTCAGTAAACTTTCGTCAATCCGGTGCGAATGCGCCTAAAGGCTGAATGGGAAAACAAGGCGTTATCTGACAGCAAATTGTTGCAATACAAACCTCACACTCCAGCAATAAAACGATTAAATAAAGTTTTTAAAGCCAAGATTTCAGCAACATGGCTTAAAGAGTAGTTTCACTAAATCTGCCTGCATTATAGCGAAACCATTAAGGTGGACCCTAATTCGCGGTTGCCGAAACAGGTGACACTTCACTCCATTAAATTTTAACTGCTAGGGACAAAGATGATTATTTATAAATTAACTAGGGCCTTAATTGCTCTAAAATACAGTCAGTTATTATGAATTTACCATGAGATTTCTAATAAAGTATGTTAATTATTTCAACATAACTCCTTTCCTAACTCTTGTTCTCGTCTAACTAAATCTCTTGGGGTGTTCGCCAGATTAGGAAGACGAAAGAGGAGATTTGGGTTCAGTTGTCGCAAGTTTTAACAAACCACGTGTTGCAGTTCCTGGGTGGCGAGACACTACAAGACATGACAACACTTGACAGACTTCCTTAACGACTCTCCTGATGCAACTTACAACGCAAAGTAAGAATTAACCAAATCAACTTTCCTTCCGATGCGAATGCGGCTTCTTTTTACGTACGTCGTGCATAATAGAAACATGAATACATTTAAAATAATTAGACACAGTACATAATAACAGCTAATGCTACATTGTGTCTACATAGACAGACGAGTTTATTAAACTTTGCTGATGTTTCATTACGGAAAAAAAGATCAAGCAATACTATCATTATCATTAAAAATTTTACGTAACCATAACGTAAGTAGGCACCTACCTAGATATAAGCGATCTAATTTAGATCTGAAATATTGATACAGAGTGCAAAACTGTTTATTGATCGCAGGAAGGTTAAGTGAAACAGGTTTAACCGTACAAAAACGTCAAAACAGAGTGATTAAACTGTTTCATTAAGTTTCAACTTGACTCAGTCATGCATCGTAATAATAATTAGCCTTCTAAACGTCGCTACTTACCACTTTTAATTATGTAAGAATTAAAGATGGCATATTTTCTGTGGCCGATAATTTTAATCTTCTCGTGACCATAACTCATAGATTAGTTTTTATTATTATTATTATTCAAAGAAGTCTCACCGAGAGATTGCACGATTCCGTATTAATGTTCATTAAGTGTGAAATATGTTGCCTAATAATGTCACTTTGTTATAATTTTTTTTACTTTCATATCCTCACAATAATTATAATTGCGTGTGGGTGGATTATGTGGACTTTTGTTTTCAGAACCGGTTCTCGGCTCGATTTTATAAAATCTATCTTATCTATATTTTTTGGCTGACGTTTGTTATACAGGCAGATGTCAGGTTAAATCTCTTGGAAAATTATGTGAAAATTATAAATTTAAATAATGTTGAAAAAACTTGTGTGTTATAAATCTCTTCAGCTATGATATACATTTTTGTTGTTCTGTTGTTTCAAATCTGCTAGCATAAAATCCCAACAATCCCAACAGCATAAAATCCAAACAAATAACTGATTTAGTAGATTACATCTGGAACGAATTGGAGAAGTTGTAAAATTTGATTGTACGGTTAAACTGTCGCTGTAATGTAATATCTAAAACCTTTAAGTGAATTCAGCAACTTCAAGTTCCATTCACGGGCGCGCACTGCTATTTGCATCGATTTTTCATTGAAGGAATGTCCTGTCAGTGGCTGAGGATTAAGTTTTTCAACTGGTGTTTGATAAAGTTGTCCCACTGGATAATTAGAGCTGATTTCAAATCGGAGAAATTTATCATCCGGGATGTGATGCTGTGGCTACCTACACGCTACTTATTTGAAAATCACTTTAAAACAAAACCTTTTTGACTCATGTATGATTTAGGTTATGTAAAATCTCGATAATTTACATCCACCCATCAAAATGCAAAATATTATAACACATTTAACAATTTGAAAAGTGGTTAAAATTTTTTTATAGAGTGCTTTATAGAAGTGCTCATATGGTTGCCCTTTATTGTGAATTGTTCTATTGAAAAAAAAAAAAATTATGTGACTTATAAGCCGTGCTCTCATCTCCGTCCAAAATCAAAATTTTCTATTTCAGTTTTTTCGCTAAGAAGTTTCGGTGGTTCAAAAAGTGCGTGTTTAAAAACTTTTAGACATATTAATAGCATAATGCTTCAAGATTATTGCCAATAAGCGGTATAGAAATTGATGTTGCTTAGCGATATTGTAATTATTCTTTCTTTGAATAACATTTTTTTGTAAAACATTTAGTAATTAGCACTCTTTGCCATTTATATAAAAATTGTTAATGAATAAGGTTTTGTGTTGTCGAAGTGTTTAAAAGGATGTATATTAAACCTAATCCACATTAATCTGATTGCCGAAGTTACTTTCTCGTGCATATTCATTAAGGCTAATTAAGATTGCTTCAGATATGTGACATTTATCATACATTGATGCCTGTATATTTTTTCAGCTGATGTAATTCATTTGAAACAATCCAAAATGAGTAATTCAATAGTGCTGACCAAGTGCCGAGTGTTTTTCAAATCAGAATTACAAAATAACAAATCGCAAAAACTCTCAACTGCACAAGACTTCTGGTTGTTATTTAGTTTTGACAATTACTTTATTTCTTTTTTGAATGGAAAATATAATGAACTTTTTCAATTTTTTTATTATCAGTTAAATTAGGATATTGTGATAAAGGTACAAATTCGAATTTAAAATTATTAAGTTTAAAATGAGAATATTATGATAAAATAGGAAATTTCTTTATTGTCATTGTTAATTCTTGACAATGAAATCTTCCTAATCAGAAATATATTTTTAATGTATAAGTGAAAAGTATTTCATGTATTTAGTGAATGTGGGAGAAATTTAATAACAAAAAATATAATTAGAACAAAATACGGTCATAAGTGTGAAGATGAAACGTAGAAGAGATAATCATTTTGTTTGCAAGAATCAACTAGCAACATACGAAAAATTCATAATGGTAGTAACAGTTCAGTTCAGAGAATACTAATGCCCGCAAAGTTTCATTCTTGCAAAATGTCTTCGCGCCAAGAACTTCGTGAAGGAGCTTTTGAATGTAGACTAGAGTTTTCGCCGTTTAATGACTCAACTCAGAAGAAAACAACAATTATACAAACTTCGTTCCATTTTCGAATGAGTTTTAAATGTAATGGACAGGTCAGTTTGTATCTTAAAGAAATCATTGAGATTAAGTCTAGATTTTTGCCTATAATTTATTTATCAAATGTAACTAATAACCTGTTTAAAAATTTCACTATCAAGAGCTTAAAATTAAATTGAAAAAGGGCGTTACATAGTTTTTTTTATTAGTCAGTAATTGGCTTGTAAACAAAAATAAGACTAGTTGACTGCATTTTGTTGAAGCAGAGCCTCAAATTGTGTTTGCATAAAAGCAAAACATTATTCTGGTGGTCTTAGAAACTGCAAATCTTAAGAGATTTGAAATTTACAAAATTGTTTAACCGATTTATCTTAGATCATGATGACCACTTCCATTGCATGCTAGTAAAAGATTCTAAGTACCTGCAGGTCCTTAAAATAATGATCATTACTTTGATTGTTGCGGTGAGTTATAGTTAAATCTTAGATTATTCGTCTTATTTAAAATCCAATTGACATCACATCACGAAGAGAAAAGTTAAATTGGACAGCGTAACTTTTTTGTAAAATTTGGGTGTTTTAAAGTAAAAAGGATCACTTTCATTTAAGTGATTTGTTTATAATTACACCTATTTTAAAATGTAAGGATCTGACAACTATTTTTCCAATTTCCATCAGTAATACGTAGAAAAAATTAAATTAATACAGTACATGATAAATTACGCCTTGAATTTATGCAACCAGTTTTTTTAGTGGGCGAATTCTTCCTTTCTTTTTTTATATGTTTTTATTAGACATATTTTTGATGACTGTACGTAATTATGTATACATTTGTTTATTTATTTATTTTTGCAGTTTATGCTTCCTACTTTCTGTTTTTCACTATCACCAAGCAAATGTGTTATTTTTATTGTTTTTTTGTTCGTTTTTACTGCATTAATAAAACTATTTCTTATTAATCAAGGTAGGGGTCAAAGTCCTTCAAGTGGCAGAGAAATAAGTACCAAACAGAAGTCATCAGATTTTATCTTGATGAATGATCCTAAAAGCAAATAAAAATTATGCAAATTGAAACTACGAAAGTTGGAATGTTATTTCTGAATATCTCTCTCTCATTAAAAAAAAAAAAACTCTTGCACTCAAATTAAAGGCAAATAAAGATATAACGTGGGCACTAACAACATTTTCTTGTGAATCTTCTGGAACAGTTATTTGTGTTTTTCTTTAACAGTTTACCGATCACTCATTATTCTGTGTCTCATCCACTTTCAAAAATAAAGCAAATAGTTGTTATTACAGGTAGCTGATTCTAGATGTAAAAGGAATAAGTACATCAATAGTAATTCCAATTACAAATAATGGATACTTACTTGATTGCATAATAAGCGTCAAGTACCAAAACGTGACTCATTAAAATTCGACAGCGTTCCATTTTATTTACTTTCTTCAAGGAAGATCCATCACGTCAGTCTAAAGTGTTTGCTATTTTCGGTTTCCCTTGCACTTTCATCTGGGTGGTCGCATGCAGTAAATTTTTCGACTTTCAGAAGACCACCGAGCACTTTCAGGAAAATAAAGTGATGATGGCCGAAGTGGTTTCAAGGGACACGAACGAAGTTAAGAAATGTGCAAGATGTACAACGCAAGCCATTTAATTTTAGAATATGATCTACCTGGCCGTTTACGTAACCTACTTTCTCCTCAAATCGTTAAAGAGGTCTTTGTTAGCTTGTTAACAGTCATTGTAGTGGGTACTGGGTATTAAGTTTTAAGATCCTGCACGGTCGTAAAGGCAAACTCTATGGGCATAGGGGTGATTGGTTGGTTTAACTAAGCCTTTAAACATGATGTTATTATATTACTCCATTTTTGTTACAAGTCTGGTTGCAATATTACACCATTATTGCAAGCATCGACATTTTAATGCAATTTCATTGTTAATTAATTATCGTCATTGACATTCTAACGTGATTTATGCAGTCATAAAAGAATATAATTAAGTTATGAAGTCTTGCATCACGATTAGCCTAATTCTTAGAGTCGAAGGAAGCTCTTGGAAAGATAATTCGTGAATAAATAGGCTTACGGACATTTTTAAGTACCTACCAAAGCAAGAAAACCTTCGATATCGTTTCTTGTACATTTTTTATAGTGAGCGGTCGGTTGGTGGGTAATATTTAAGAGGGAAGTGGTAAAAAGTTATTTCTAATTTAATTATGGTGACTCATCATTGCAGAATTTATTACTCTTATGAAAGTTAAATAAAACCCAATATTTTATATTCACCTTCTTCAAATGTATTGCACTCAGACTCAGATATTTTCAGAAAGTCACGATTTTAAACGATTTTGTGGAGAAATATTAATAGCAAGTACATAGTTCTATTATTATTTTATATTTTCGGATGAGCTTCTTAAAATGGAGAACTGATAATATATAGGGTGCATTATATAAAAAGCTTAATTTTTCTTTTTCTTGAAGAAATACAAGAATGTAAAAATCAATACATCGAGAATAAAAAGACAAAATAGATAGAATTAGTTACTTAACCTTAATTTTCCTTTAATAATTTTTTTTTAACGTTTTTCATTGCATCTTTGTTCAGTGAGCATTGAATACACCGTCGTATTTTTCGAGTGAAGTTGACAAAACTGTTATCTCTACACCGTTTATTTATTTAACTATTCACTCTGTCGTACGCAATAAAACACGATAAAATGAAATAAAGTGTTATAACATTCAGGCGTTATAAAAATTAATCAGTTAATGAAGTTTTCGCAAAGCAATTAACCAATGTTATATAATATTTCAATTTATAAAAATGTATTCATTTTTTAGTTATAATATAAGTATATAATAAAATTAATATTTAATCTACATTTTATCTATACTACATTTTTATCAACATTTTTGACGATTTGCAAATAAAAGAAACTTTTAATTTTAATAACTGTCCAATAATATATCGAAGATTAAAGCTTGTTAATATATTTCACTGGTTACAGATGTGTAATTTTAGACCGTTTGACAAATACTGTCGTGTTTTCAGGACGCCTATTCTACTTTTTCCAAAAGAACCTTTGGAAGTGTAATTTTCTCGACGTATATAACTTTTATAGGGTCTAGCTTTTGATAATTAACTTAATTTTTGTTTCTATTTTGTGTAATTAATCTGCAAAAATTGCATACATTGTTTAATTTTCAAAAAAAAAAATTACGTTACATTTTTGACGATGTACTCTCATGTACTTGTGAAATTTCAGAGTTGTAAATTTCAACGGTAGAAATAAACTGAGAATGGGAGAAATTTTTTGAAATTTTGATGAATTTGGATGAATTAATGAATGAAGTAATAAGTCTGTAATAGTGATATCTATACTGGCAGTCATATAAACTCTATTGCTTATTAGTCTTTATTACATGACAAAGTGGGTTCTTGTAAAGTAAGAAAGACACAAGCAAACAAATGAGACAAGTTATCTTAATAATCTAGATCAGCTTATTACACTCAGTAGGTGGGGCGACAGACTTTTTCAGCATTGAAGACTATACACTTAACTTTTCGATATGCGGAATCCGTTGTCTTTCAAAATTAATGGCAGATTAAAAAAAAAAATTAATTGGTCGTAAAATTAAATGTGGCAAATAAATTGATCTCGAAATATCTGGAATTTTGCCTCCTTTTACTTGTACTCGTAACAGTAAAACAAACATCACAACTATTTCAAAACACAATGAATATCAAATGAAGAATATTGTTTTCAAAACATGAATCTATTACTAAGACTGGAGAAGTTCTGAATGCGAAATGGGACAGAAATCAAAATATCATCACAATAGTTTATATAATGCAAATATTAAAAAAAAACAACATGAAATATCACGTTATTTCTAAGTTAAGTATCTGGTCAACACATCCGGCTCGTGACATTATAAAAATGTGACTTTTTAAATGACAGAAATAGTTTAGGGTCAAACATTTTTTAAATAAATATCAATTTCCTGTAGATAGCATCTGCGTTTAAGGCTATTTTGTGTTTACCTAGATGTGGCAAGCGTTTTTAGAACAGCATTTATTGTGTCAGAATCAAAGTATCTACATCAGTCATGGCAGACACATTTTAAAATAATCCATTTCACCTGTCACATAACTTGTTATTGAGAAGATTTCGGGGCCAACTTTTATATACGCTTTTGTATAAACAAAATCTATTGTGGTGACGTTTGCGTCATAGTGAACGAGTACACGAACAAGAATAAATTGCGTTTTTGTTTTAATCGCTCTATAAAAACGATTCCACTATGGTGGGCCAGTTTTAATTTTTTAAAATTTTAATTTTGTTGGAATAAATGCACAAAATTACTCACTTACAGATACATTTTAAGCGGCTGAAACGTTGGCGCTACATATGTATTTAAAAACCTGAAACTTTTAGGCGGATATTAATTCAATTTTCTTTCAGAATATTTATTAGACTAGAGTTAATTTCGCCTGAAATGCACGCAACCAATTTTATACGGACACAGTTGACACAACTTCATATTCTCTGAAACATCTATACTGAAAAATTCAATATTTGATGTTAATGTTAATCATCAACTCAAAACTCCATAAATAACAAATCTTTTTTATATTACAGTCATTTCGTCGACTGTTGAGTTCATTAGCGATTCTATACGTTGGGGCTTAGTAATATGGAATACGGGATCAGTATTGATTGTGGCTGTATTACGCCGTATTAGGCATAAAAGTTTTAACATTTTCTTGGTTGCCACTTTCCAAACTCGTCAAAAATATTGGATTCAAAGATTTATTCTCGTTTATAAAGTAAGGTCTCAAAGTTCTCAAGAGGAGATGAACCCATAATTTGATACTTTGAAGAAAAACTGAAAAACTGAAGCTGAAAAGCATTATAAGTTGTCTTATAAAAAAAATCTTTGATACTGACATACATTTTATATGTAAGGTGTGGACTTGTGGTCCGACTTAAAACTCTATTTATTAAAGAATTAGACGTTTAAAGTTTGGACGATTAAAATGGTTCAAAAAAGGGGCCATAAATTGATGTCAACACATTTCTTTAACGTCTCATACGTGACAGAGGTATGTGTTACTGTTTTTTTCTCGAATAAAAATTTATTTATTTACTTGATAGAAAATGTTTCCCATATTTCATTAAAAATGTATTTTTTAAATTATTTCTTTTGAAAGTTTTGATATTTTTTAATTTGTGGACCATTATAAATCATCTCATGAAAAGATCCTCGACCATTGCAAGTTCATTTAGAAATGTCAGACAGAATACAGTACTTTTCGATATTTACAAAATGTTTAAAAATTGTTGTACTTTTAGTAAATATTTAGAATGTGTAAAGCTAAAGAATAGGATTAACCTTGGCCTGTAACTCTTTTAATTCTTCAAACTGAGAATTTTTTTCACTTTCATACTATTAAAAAATTAACTGTTTTATCTAATAGCGGTTTTTACATTTTTTTTGTCTTAATTCTCTTCTACCGGATTTCATGTTTTTTTACTATTTCTAACATTTAACCGTCTAGACTTCATTCAATATAATCCACTGTTGATCATTTAATGTAAGCAGGAAAACTTAAACCTATTTGTTATGCATACCAGCCTCAATAAATGGGAAATGAAGATGAAAAAACAAATGAAAAAAAGACTAAAGGGGAGGTATGCCGGGACGATAAAAACTAAATTAAAAAGCATCGCTAAAGACGCTAACGTTTGATGAAGTACGAAAGCATCAAAAGCTTGAACTTGTTGGTATAAACAACTTTTTAAAGTGCATCTTTGCAGAACTTGAATCAAAATTTTCCACTGTTTGTTAATAAAAGATTTTAGCTTAATTTATGAAATATCTATACACTTCTGAGAAAAGATTAGAAATTGTTGTTGAATAAATCCAATTTATCTAATTTATCCAAGTTATCCAATTGTTAGAGGCAGCATAATTTTGTCAATCATTGTAGGACGTTTTGGTTGATCAATTTTTTTCAAAGTGTAAACGTTTTCTGCTCTTGCTGTTTACTTAAGAACTTAACGTATTTGTAAAACTTCATCTCGATTATCCAAGAAATCTTTGAGCTTAAGTGAATTCAGTAAATTTAGACAAAATGCATCGTCAAATGTCAGTGACTCTCTCAGGTGAAACATAAAACAAATTTAAATTGTAACATCAAAATCTGTTCATTTTTTTCAAATAGCTAAAACTGTTCTTTGTCCAAGTCCTCACTCAAATTATTACTCAAGAAAAATACCACAGTTCTTGTCTTAAATTTAAAGAAAACTTAGTGAAGAAGTAATATTTTTATTTATTTATTTAATTGAGGAGAAATATACTTAAATATGATTTTTGTGGAATTTTCTCGACGTTTCGCCTTGTCAACATTTTCGTTTATCAACTGTTCGGATTGTCGACATTTCTGATTTCAACCAATTATTAACAAATTTAATTCAGGATAATATTGTCTGCAATTAACTCAAATCCTATACTTTCACTGTAGGACGGTGGTATTTGATTAAAAAAAAAAAGCAAAATCATACAAGAAAACGAAAACAGCTGAAGTACCACTTGATGAGGAAGTACTCAGAGAGTTAAATTATTGTCAAACTAGGTGATGTGATCTAAAAAACATGAAACGAATTTATTGTAAAATATAATGACAAAGATAAAAATTGCACAAAATAAGAAAATGTAAAGTGAAAATAACGGACGTGGAAAAGAATGCTGAATTAAAAGTCGAGGTAATTAGTTGTAAAACTTTTCGAAAAACAAAATAATTGTTGCAAATATTGTCACGTTCTTGAAATTTTTGCGTTCGGTAATTGTGTTCTCAATTTAAGAAATGATAATCCTAAATGGCGCTAATGGCAAGTATTAATTTGAATGTTTGTTGGGGCTGCAATTTTTCCGCTTTGCAATAGGCAGGCACTGTGTAATAATATTTTTCCGTTGATGAAAGCGTCGGAGTAATTTAGAACGGCGGAATGTAATTAATTAGAAAAAAGAGCGGTGTGAGGTGTCGAGTAAATCTGCAAGTGAAAATAATGGGATGTTTTAGGTTAAATCTGGATTTTCGTCAGGCGGTGTGATTTCGTATTCCATGCATAGGTGTATCATCATCATAATTCACAAGATGATCAAAGTTCTGAGAGAATTTCCGTATCCTTAAGATGAGATTATCAACCCCACACAGGTTGAATATAATCCACAATGTCAACACGCCTCAAATTTGATGAGTTTTGTTACAATACCACGTAAAGCCGTCGTCGGAATACCCGATGAGAATGAAGTCGAGCACCAATTCCAGCTCGGCATCGCGACAACTAATTTAACTTAAGAATTTACTAAATAAATTCCCAGAATTAACATTTACAATTAAATTCCACGATCTTAATCACTCATTCGGAAAAAAATCGCGCTTTGTTTGCGGAGGGGGCGAGGGGTGGTTCTGTCAATTTATTTTAAATGTCGGGTAATCAAAACACACGCTCGGAATACAAGATGACTTCGGCAAACTTAAATCGCGCCCTGTACCACTGCAAACTGAGGAGGTACTTGATATAAGAGTATAATTAGTATCCATGCTAGCAGCTTTGATGTGGCGTTCGATCAGAAACTTAAAGCTTCATTAAGAGTTCGCATCTGAGGGGTTAAAGACTTTGAATTCCTTTAAAGCATACTTTAAAGATTTGCTTTTGCAAGTTATGCCTCGCCACTTTTAAATGAAGTTTACCCAGTAATTAAAAGAAAGTCCTTTAAAGAAGAGCACTGGAGACGGTATAATTTTTTTCCGACAATTTTTCTGCACCAAGATATGGCTATTTGCGTTTGAAAAGTGGGTAGGGGGAATGAAATGAAACGAGGCAATAAAAGCGTTGGATCTTTAATTAGAAAATTCTCTGCAAGTCTTTTGTATTAGGCACACTTTCCTAACCATTCAATTAGCTAATTAAGTACAAATTCAAATAAAGTCGAACCATAAGTTCTGTTTATATCTGTTCCAGCGGTAAACAAAGTGTTTCTCTCCTTACATTTTACCATTCCCCGGCAATTATGGAATTGCTTTGCTTCAATAAAATATTTAACTTTGTTAGGAAGCGAATTGCATGAGAAAACATAATGAACACTGGAAAATAGCCATGAAATAGTATTTATTCTTTCATGAGTTCATTTCTTGTTCTTTTACGGCTTTGGTGCAATAATAAAATGTTTCTCCACCAAGCACAAAGAACAAATTAAATTTCTTTGATAGTACATTACGGCAATGAGATTAATTTTGCAACAGAGATTTATGTGTTCTGATGGCTTTCGAATCGAAAGATTATTTTCTCGGAGACGTTTCAACGGCCAAATTATACGTAACAGCAGTTATGTGACTTTAATTTCCCGTCTTTTTAAAAATCTCAACTACTACCTGTCTTTTTGCCGTCCGACAAGCAATAATAAACTATGATTCAGCGATTCGTACATTTCGCCTTATGCAATTTTAATGATGCATCAAAACGATTTACTGCATTTCACCTTATAATAACGCATTCGTTTGCTGAAGAGAATCTAAATAATTATCCTCGTGAGATAAGTCGTTTCAGCTTCTTATTACATTACATTAAGCACCGACGTACTTACAAAAGCTGAAAAAATTCGCCCAAGTTGTTTAAGAACCTGTAAGCTCACTACCGCTCCCTCAAACGCCATTAAGACTGTGCAACTATTGGCTTAAATTTAAAAAGCCATCTGAATAGGAAACGAGAAATGTGGAATCACAGGAAACGCACAACTCATACTTAATCCAAGATGATAAATTTTAAATGTTACACCTCATCAAAACATGATGATTTATTAAAACGTCTCGGATGGATCTGACATTCAATATTAGCAGAGTAGTTGCACAATTTTATAACTAATCTACTAGCTTTATTAATTATATCTGCTGCTCATACACCATTGGAACCATTCCAATAATTTGTTATTGCTTGTGAAAGATCACGATTATTACTTCTTGCCTGTTTGCAATTATTTTTGTCTGTTTAATGCACCAACTGGAAAACAAATTAAGGTTAAATTACTTTTGCATGTCCTTTATTGCGAAAGTACAATGGATACAGCAAAAAATGGATGAATTATTGGTAGGAAGTTATAACGAAAAGTGTCGACAATATAATTAGGTGGTTAAATCAGATTAGAATAAAAAATAAATGAAAAAATCATAATGACAACCAAATTAACAACAATGAAAAATTGGGAATCTGTTATTCTGAATTGGAACTGTTTGTATCTATTGGATTGTTCTAGACAGGGGATTTGCTTGCAAATGTTTAATTCTGTTACTGTCTTTAGATTAACATCATTTGAACAATTAAAGTAGAATATATCATTCGTATCAAAATTCTCCTGAAAGAACGTAATGTTTATGGAGTTTGCTAAATATAATATTTTAATAATATTAT
>QDEB01071814.1:17788-36134 GCA_004193795.1 Asbolus verrucosus
AGGTCACTTTGGGTCGTATTTTATACACACCTTTGAAGTTTATTTGTTAGGTTAGGGTGTGAATGTCATTATGTAAACGTTCATAGTTCATACATATATAAAACAGTACGACTGAAGTATAACCGTCATAACATTAAAATGTGGTAGGAATGTTCATTTATTTCACCACAATTTATTTTACCGGTTTCTGTAAATTATGTTAAATTTATAACAATAAAAAAAATAGAAAATGTACAGACGTGAGATAGTTTGCGCCTTGAACTGACACTTCGCCGAACAATCCAGAACTTGGTCTTGAAATCGGTAAATTAGAAAATTATTTCCGTCTCGAAAATTTACATATGGAAATTACAAACGTTCTTTCCTGCTGCGCCATTTACAAAAAACTCACCAATTTCATTTTTTAAATTTTAATTGCTATTCTAATAACTCATATTGCAAATTTATCACAGTCAGTGGACGACATTCAACCTTAAAAGGGGCCCAGCGAGTGTGTATCAATTATGTAACACGTGATGAAGCTGATTCGGGATTGTCTTCCATTTGCATTACCTGCATCGTCGGAAGGTCAGAGCTGTCAAGAAATGTCAGACGACCGAATTAAAACATCACGTCAGTCTCAAAATTTATTTCATAGAGATGTAAACAGATGATTTGGCAGTTGTGGAGAAAGTAATAAAAATTTCAGTCGAATGTTAATAATGATCCATTTAACATTTATAAAACGAAGGACATACGCCGTCACTGTCGCTTGTTACGCGGAGCTATTTCTAGCCCGATTTGTATGAAATACGAAATTTTCTCCTATGTAATTTAAGTGTATTAACTTTGAAATTTACACACATCTCAAAATATGCGACACTGTTGTAAACCGTATATTTCCACCCACATAGCTAATATTCAAAACTTGCCATCCGAGCCAACTGGATAAAGGCCAAAAGCATCATCATACAGGGAGTTTAATTTACATTCGTACTATGTAAGTGTCATTGTTTGACATTACTGCATTCATGATTCTCGTGTCTGGCTCATAAGGTTCGTTAAATGGAAATACATCGTCTGACTAACTCTTGTTTCAGACTGAAAACTCATTGAACATCCCGCGGATTTATGCTAAAAGGAAAAAGATTAAATGCTCTGCGGGGCCGATCTCGTTGAAATTAGAGGTCACCCGAAGTGTAGGTGAAAATGTGGCATCGATCTAATCTCTGATCACGTAAATCAAAAGCATCTCAGCAGGATCAGCACGGAAACTCCAAGATAAATACAACTAACTGCAACTACTTTTCTGACAAACGAGATGTACGTGCTTCTCTAATGACACGAGTTCTGCAGCGAAATTTAAAAAATGAAGAAAGAACATCCTCTCCACTTGACGGGAGATAAAAATTTCGTGGTTTAATTTTATTTTGATTTGCTACAGCACTTAGAAAAATTATGGTTTGAATCTAGAGTTATTTTCGTTTCGTCTAAGAGCGCGTCTACAGCTGCGTAACGCAACGTAAGAACTCAAAGAAATTAAATTACAAGCGAAATATATTTTTAATATTTATGTTGCACTCCTCATTGTTGTTTCCAGTTTTGATCGAAGAATCTCTTCCTTTAAGCAACCTATAAAATTATGTTACCTTTTTCCTCTGTTAAAATTATTTTTTTATGAATTTAGATTTCCCTCTTCTTGTTCTTCCTTTACTCGTTCATTACACAATGCTTTTATATCATTTTATTTATACTGTATTACTGTTTTTAGTTTCATAACAGAGAAATATTTCATTTTTATTAAGCGGTTTGTTTTTATTGGCCATATTTATGCTGTCTACTTCTGTTTCGGTAAATTAATAACTTTGGCATTTGTTGACGGTTGCTTGCATATTACGATCATCACATGCACACAATAATACTGCTCAAAATAAAATTTATTGTTTTATTTGTAGAAAGAGAAGTATCTTGTGTTCCCATATTTTTAGAAGTTAAAGCTAATTTGGTTTGTTATTTTCTTCACATCATACGAAAATTCCATCGTTTCTTATAACTGTAACTCATTAGAAATTTACTTCATCATTACCAGTTTTTCTACTGACGTCTGAAGATGTAATTAAAATAACTTTATTCAAAACCAGTTTCTTCAAAAAATTATTGTTACAGGGGCACATTTATTTTCTCCTTCATTAAATTTAATAAAATAATTCTTTATTCTCAGTTCCTAATTGCCTTCATTTCACTTTTAATCTCATTCATTTACAATCTTAAATGAAAAAAAAATGAAAAAGTTCAAATTATTAATTGGCTTTTTCTGAGTTTGCTTTATTATACTAAGTCCAAAAGATTTCTAAATAAGTATCCCAAACAAATATATTAGTTATTGTAAAATTCCAAATCTGTACATATTGCTTAGAGAGTAGCACTCCTTCGAATGTATGTTGCGTATTATGTTTATTCTGTTTGAACTCACTTTTTTAAAATAGAATCAAACAAGTGATTAATTGAAAATAGACAAGAGCTTTTAGGGTTAGTCAATTGATTTTGATCTGCAAATATAAAGCTTCCCTTCTTTGAGTGTAGATGGATACATACTATTGTCACAATTACCCAAGCTCACATGAAATAAATAAACAATAACATGACACTAGACATTTTCCAAAACTATATTGTCGAGTCTAACTGGCGAATAAGTGAATAACTAAGTGTTTGTCATTTATTGTCTTTACAATTTACAATATGGTTTAAAACGTGTATTCAGAGGAGAGTGAAAGTCTGACTGCAAATATTATTAATTCTTTGTTGACTGAAGTTTAATGGGTTACCAAACTGAGAACAACAATATTTTGCCTCGCTGTCAGTCACTCGCTTGTCATTCAAACACCATAGTAGTGCGCACATTGCCATTTTTGGCACATGTATAGACAAAAATCATTATCCCGTCATAGGAGTGTAAACAAAATATTATGACCGAAAACCCAATAACAAGTTTCACCTATCGTATGATAATGAACAGATTTCGACAAAAAATTGCAGTTTTTATGGTTATTATGCAACAATACATGGAACCATTCCCTAATATGGTGGGTCCAGCTATTATTTCCTTGATTTATTCTGGCTTTGATGACTGGTTTTATAATTAATCCGCGACGCATATCGATAAATAAAAAATTACAAAAGCTCTTTCGCCGACTTAATCCTCTACTTATGTTAAACATTTAGCATATAGGTTTAGTCTTCCGGTGACAGTTTTATAAATAAAACATCTGTCTAGATGTGGAAGAAGCGTGGTTGAAATATAAATGAGTCAGTAAATAACCGTTTCAAGTTAAGATAAACTGCATTCTTTGCAACAAAAATAATTTTAAGTATCACAGGCGTAAAAATAGGATAAAGCCTCTAAAATTTATAAACCTCCTACTTGAACGGACTGTTTTTATGATTTGTAGATATAAAACTCCTTCTTGCCAGAAGTTTTGGTATAAAGAGAAATCAACGTGATTTTTCATTTAATATTCAAGCCAACTCCTTCATATTTTAATTAACTAGTGTAAATCACATTTTATTTAAATGCAAATATGCCAGACGCGATTCTTTTGAATCGTCACACCGTTTAATGCACTCTGAAAGCTCACAGTTCCACAAATTTACGATTTGAAACTTGTAGTAGCTCGGTTGGGAAGTAGTAAAAATGTACAGAATGCGTGGGCAAGGAGGTGTTAAAAAAGTTTTAAATTAGATTATGAAATATTAGTTCGGGCAATTCATCAAATTTTTAGACGGGAATTAAGTTCGATAGGACACCTTTCGTGGTGGCTTAATAAAATATTTCATTATTTTCGACTTTTACGTCCACCTGCTTCTACCAGACGTAATCGTGACGGTTTCAACACCACAGAAATAAAAATTTTCTCACTCTATTTATTATTGACACCTTTCTGTGCCTTTATTGCTGAATAATCNNCCTAGAAAATTAAATGTAAAATTATTTGAATATTTATCAGTTTAGGTCATCATTTTATAAAATATCAGTCATTATGATTCCAATTAAACATTAATTACAAATGTAAATATGTATTTACTTAACTGACTATAAATTCTGAGTATTCCTACGTGACCATCACATAAGAAGTGTAGATAGAAATGCAGAGATGTAATAGAAAATAATAATTAAATTTAAGTCTTTAAAAAAATCAAAATTTATTGAATTATTCTCAATTTTAATTTGAAAACTTAAAAAATATATTAGAAAAGGGAATTAACAAAAATATAAATTCAGAATTAAGAAAGGACTCAGGAGTCAAGGAGAATAAAGATAAAAGGTTTCGATTTGACCAAATATGAGCAACAAGATGAGACGAGATAAACAGTTGTAAAATAGACATTATATATATTATTAATTGTAGGAAAAGAAAAAATTAATGAATAATATTAGATATTAGAATCATATTTTATTAAATAATAAGGATGTGTTTTGCAAAAAATATAATCCGCAAATTTAAACTAATGGGTACAATGCCTTCTTTATTTCGTTCAGTGATTTATATTATTCCTCAGTATCCATGGCAGGATGCTTATAATAGCTAATTTCCTAGCAAGTATTTAGGGGTCGTCGTGTTAATTATCGGATTAAGAGAAGGCAATTAATCCTTTCCATGGAACATTAAAATGTTATATAGGCATCCGGATTAAATTCGTTTAATAATTAGCTTCTTATTTTATCAACAGTTATTGCATTTTGAAAAATTAAAAAACTTGCATTTTAGCCTCATTATCTGGGGGTTTACTGAATTTACTTAATTTACTATAAAGAAACAATAGATTTACATTCCTCTTTAGCTGTCTATTCGTCTTGATAACGAAAGTTCCATCTCATCTTCGTATTGTGATCATTTTTTTGAATTTCGGATGTTGAAGTACAACAATAATGTTTCACAAAAAATCCCTAAAGAAAATAGAATCTCAATTAAAATAATGAATAATTAATTAAAATTTAAGTTAAAAAGTTCACTATTGTAAATATTATTTTGTAACTGTATCTGCATGTAAATACCGTCATGAAAATTTTGTTATCGTTTTCCTGTTAAAGACTTTTAACTTTTATTTCCCTCTATTGATTGCTCATGCTGTTGCATTGCTTTGTTGGTGTCGTTGCGCAATATTGAGCACTCTGAATTGCACTTAAACCAAGTGTTATCCACTTTCGGCCATTCCAAGAATGCATTTATTTACTTTACAACCGCAGAAAAATACTGCGGTGGTTTAAACGTCATTAAGTCTCATTACTCACAGGGACCCACATGAACATTGTTCGGGCCATTGTTGAACCCTTACCACTTTAAAGACGTCATAAAGCGCCATGATGACAGTGATTCATTAACCACTTTTTACATTTCTTTTCTCTTTATGTACTTCTTTCTGTACGTGTTCGAAAATGCTGTCAGGTCGTTTAAAATTTTGACTTGCTCAACTTCACTCATTATTTCGCCTACAGGACACATTTATTATCAGAATAGTAACAAAAGCACCACAGCTGGTGTCGTAAAGGCGCAAGTACAATAGTCACGTAAAGCATATAAGTACTCATATGTTGTAAAAAGTAAGGTCTGCAATATCCTAAATGTACGGTTTAAACACAACTGCCATAAGTAGTTAAGCATCCTGCTGCTTTACAACCATAATTTAATAGTATTCGTCTTGCTGTGGGTGATTTTATTGTTCTTTACATCTGTAAATGCGTTGCGACTGTTTGGGGCTTTTTAAAGTCATTGTAAACCGGGAAAATGTAAAAAGATAAAATTTGAGAAATAGTTCCTCTAAGAGAATATGAGTTCCACACTTCCAGTTTTTAATATTCAGTTGTTTTGGCAAAAATGACAATTAATTTTTAATCACTTATTTGTTTACAGCGCAGGCGCAAGAAAAACTTGGTTCCAAATGTGGTTCTTAAAATGTCTTCCGAAAAACTTTAAATAGGTGGTATAACTGTGCATCAAGTCGTGCTGCCGGTATAATTATGAGAGCTTGCAGCCAGTTTTACAGGACAAAGTAGCCCTGAAGTGAGGTTTTTTACCCATCAATAAAATCTGCGAATTCTAAGAATTACTAGAATTTAATAAAACAAATGTCGTAAATTATTCCCCAGTTATTAAATGAGAGAATGCTATCTCGCAGTTGAGCAACACAAAAATTGCAAAACTGCAAATATACGAGTTAATAAATCGAAATTATTATTACTCACAGCCAGTTAAATGTTGTAATTAATGTAATTGAACTGAATAAACGCACAAAATCGCCATGAACAATACGATCAGATTTTCTTGGAGGCATTACTGAAATAACCAGTTTCATTTTTATTATGTCCAACACTTTATGTCCGTACTGCGTTTTAAAGTCTACAACCTTTACAAGAGCAGATTACAAGCTAACTCGTTCTATTCAGATCGCTTTCTGATAAATTCTAAACAATGTTGTTACCACATTTGATGTGCAAAGAGGAAACGACGCCACATATGAAAAACCATTTCGCCATGGGTTAATCGCTTGAATTCACAGCAGTTCTAATATGGTGAAGACCGGACGATTTTATAACTGTTAATGATCCTGTCTCTTATATGGAATGCAACTAAACTCTAATAATGCATGTATTTAACAATAACTATTATACCGGCTCATTTGTTCAAAGGTGTAACATTCCGGCACAATATGTCAAAATGAAATAATCACAATAGATAAATTAGTGTTATTGTTGGCTTAAACACGTTCCGAACCTTCAGGTTCAAAATAGCCACAATATAAATTATTTTTAGATGTATTTCAATGTACGCTCTTTCGGCGAACAATGAAAAAGTTACATGTCTGTTTACCGGGCAGGTATTCAAGTAACCTTCCGGATTGTTTTTGCAATTGCTCTGCTATTCTATTTTTAAATATTTAGGGAAAAATAGTGTCGGAAAATGACCAGCATTCACATGTTTGACGAACAAGATTTTTTTGAAATTTATGTAAACATGTCGGCTTCAAGATGCTTTAGGAATACAAAACGATTTTTTTAGCGTTCTAATTAAAATAACTTCAGCAGACAACCCACGCAGACTAATTAGTGTTGAGGTAATTTAATTATAAGCTGAAATAACCATATTGAGTAAATCCCATTTTATATGCAAAGACAGTGTTGTAACGTATGATCAAAGGACGTAACCGGTGGTCCGATTATGGGATAATTCGATTACCGAAACTGCGATGTTTTTGTTAAGTTAGGTAATCGATCACGTCTTTCTTAATCTTCATCAAAATTATGGCAAAAATCGTTAAATCTCGTTTTCGGAAGAATTATGCGTCACAGAACACATTTCGACTGTATCTTGAAATGTCTCATTGCACTTGTTTTTATGAATTCTTTCTGTGGCAGTTTTTGCAATAGGTGCCATAACGACTGACTGTCGGACTATCAAATTTTAGAAAATTAATTGAATCAAACCAGCAGAATGACATAGAACTGTGATTGAATTTGATAAAATGTTCAAACAGTCGGTAATTAATTTCGCCAAAAAAGTCAGGCAGGATGTGAGCAAAAACATAAATGAAGGAAGGAGTCAATTTTTCCAAAAACAGAAGTATAAATTTACACTTTTACCAAATTTGAAATTCCTCACTACGATTCGAGAAATTAGCAGTTATGATTACAATTACAAATGTCAAATAAGAAATCATTCGCAATAACAGTAATTTTCATAATTGTTTTCGGTTTATAATTAATCCAGTTTTACCTTAAATACACAAGTTCTATCCCCACTGTGGTCAATACAAAGTCGTTATTATACTGCAAACTGGAAACTTGCTAACTGAAGACATTGAGCACGTTAGTTTCCGTGTCAGGGCCAAAACTAGTCCAACTTTTGATATAGAGTAACGTCAGAAATTAAATTTCATATATTCGCTCATTGTTTATTCTTCCTTTTTTAATTTACGACAAGTCGAATATGTTAATTTCGTTGAATTTTAACGAAATTCGAATGAAAATTGAAACAAACGTAAAAATGTGTCGTGACTCCAGATAAGGATATTCATGGAATATCGGAATGATATATGGTAATAGTCAGTAGATTCATTACGCACTGTTATTATGCAAATGTTATCGACAAGGTGGGATGCGTCTTCCGCATCGGGATAACATCCATTATTAAGCGAAGATTTTGTTTTAGTCGACAGAAAAAAATGTTTTAAAACCTGAAATCGGTGAACCAGACTAATTGGAGCCCTGTGCCAAATATGAAATTGTGTGATGAATGTTTTATTCCGTCAAACATAAACGTTGTAACCCAATTTTAAAACAAATTATAGAAACTTTGCCAAATGGTGTTTTATTCGCAATGTAACCAGCATTTTCGAAAAGGCATTTTCTTTGAAACGATTCAGCCAACTTCTGTTTGTTCACGTTAGCATTTAATATTAATAACTACTAAATACTCAACTATGCAAAGCAACAATTTTAATCTTTAGTCAGACAAATATTCTATTCGTTAAAATTGTTGAGGAGCGTCTAGTTAGTAATCTGAATTATTTGTTGGATGGTAATCTCAGAACTGTGGATCACCCAGCGTACGATCTGAAAATATTTTAGAGTAGGTACAGAATGGAAATAAAATAATGGGACTAAAAGAAGCACATTACTCATTAAATTCTGAATTCAAAGGATATTATAAATCACTAAAGCGAGAGTCTCTGTCCTAAATTCTTGGCAGCGCTCTATGCAAACCGTACCTCACAGTAAGTACTCTTTTAGTGTGATCTCGGAAGGATAAAGAAAGTTTGCCGAAATCTCTGAGATGAAAACTCCTTGAAGAAACATCTTGTTGCCACTTTGTTACTGATGGAAGCAACATTTCTGAACATCATTTTTCAGGATACATTTATTTCTGTAAGATAATATTTTCAGTGTTCTTATATTATCACTTCGTAAAGAGACCGACACAGGTCATTTAAATAAGTTCGCAATTAACATGCAAATTGTAGTTAATTAATAATTTAACAGTTAGCCACAGTTAATCCATCCTGACAGTTAATCCAACTGACATCCAGTTATGTCTAAATGGATGTCAGTAATGCATAGCGTAATGGCTGTCAGCATTACTTTTGAAAACTATGAGTCAATGATTGCATTCTTTTGTTTCAAACATTTATTAATTTATTTATTGAAACTAATAATACACTGTTTCTAGAGCTTTCTTTGTTTCATATTGATTTGGATTTTTCGTTTAATTCATATCTCTACAATTTCCCTTTTTTTATTTAAAAAATGTATTGTATCGTTTCTCTTCTCAAAATAAAGCCGCAACAAAAAATTAATGTTGATAAAGATAAATTATCAAAGCTTGAATTTCGTATAATCAAAATTTGTAAAGCTCTCCCTGTCTGCAAACGTTTATTTGTTATTTTATGTTAGGCGATAATTAACATTTTCCTTGAATGACTCCCATTAAATGTTTTTGATAGACATTTTAACTGTCTACGTCTAGATACATTTTTATCAGATTTTCATTTATTTTGTTTTTGTTAAAACTACATATCTTCTCCAGTTTAGTGGCTAAAACTCCAACAAAGTCGGAAAACAATCTAATCAATTCTATAAGCGATTTTAGCTATGCGAGTTAAGTTGTGGTGCTTGTATAAATTACACGGACTTGCAGCCGGTTTTACGCAGTTAACTGATTTGATAGTGTTGAAACGAGATTCAGTAGATTATTTACTTTTGTTTTTTGAAAGAAAGTTTTTAAAACGAAATTACCAATGAAGATCAAAAAAGACTTAAACAAAAAGTAAGAAAATTGTTTATTGTGTCTTTAAAAATTATTTATTTTAAAAATTTTTGGTATAAATAATTGCCAAATGGAAAGATATGGCTTTTAACATGGTAACCGAAAATTGAAGCTACATAAAATTTTATTTTAACTTTTATCGTTTGCTTTTTTTACCTGTTACATTTTGGCGGATATACATTATTAAATTGACTTGAGTACTATCCTTGTACAAGAGGAAATGAAATGAATAAATGGCCGTAATTAAGAATTATATATATCTTGACATTGATCGGGAATAAAAAAAATCTACAAAAAACTAAATTAGCCATTCCGGCATTGAAAAGTCGATTGTACTGATTCATTGCAGTTATCTTCGTTATTATGTTTGCTTTGTCTGAAAGCTGTTTGAGAGAATTTTTCAAAAAAATACAAAACAAAAATGACAATGGGTAAGGTGATTCTAGCTTTTTTACTTCAAATCGTACTTCAAAGTGTAAATATTAATTATATTTTTAGAACTAAATTTCAGTAGTTAATAATCCTTTTTGTCATACTCAGTAATTAAATGTACCAAATCGCTTAATATTTCAATTTTACCAAGCAATTGTGAGGAATCCATAGTTCAGAATGTAGTGTTTTTATTCATAAAATAGTAAAAATATTGGCTGTAGCGAGGTTTATTGTTCTTTTATTGCCTTACACATTCAGAATTTAGCAACGAACTTCAAGGTCAAATGATCAATTTCGCAAAATCTTTGAATCTTGAATCTAATCACCACCATTTTTGACAAATCCAGTTATACTAATTAAATTAATCAACTGTCTACCTTTCAAGAAAAAATTAAAAAATTGATTCCGAAGAAAACAAATTACAACTGGAAATACCCAAATTCAGATTTATAAAAGGACTTTATCGCGCAAATTTTCATTTTTTAATATAAAATTACTGTGTCAACCAAAGTTGGTTTTACTCTATAAAGAAATTTTACGAGTAGTCTAATTCACCTTTAGACTATTTATTGAAACTAGTACTTTATGGTTCTCAACAAAATTTTATCAGAGATTAATTAAACACTTGAATACTGTAAAACACCTCTTTCTTTATTAACTTATGGATATAACACATATCAAAATTTCTTTTTTAAAATCAGTAACTTCATGTAGGATGTGTTTTGGCAAAAATTGTCTAAAAATATTCCAAGGAGTAACAAAGCTGTGTGTCGCTTACAGTTGATTTTTCTAATGACAATTTATTTTTATTTTGGTTACATAGTTCGGAAATAAGTACTTTGTACCCTGTTTTCAAAAAGCATACAAATAGAAAATGTTAAAATTTATTGTAAAAGAAATACAGATAAATTAATATTTTTTTCTAGAAAATTTCAAAAATTGTTTGCGACATGTTTGTCTCTTAACAGAATTATTTTGGTAATCGAAATTAATAAAACTATGCGTTTCTAAAATAAATGTATTAAAATACATTTGAATAAACGTGAGCTGTCATCTGTTACTCAAAAAACAGCTTGGTCAGAAAAATTTCTATTGAGAATATTCTACGAATAGCTATGAAATGAGTATTTAATGTATTTGATTGATTTTGTTACCAACATCTTTCACTAATGTGTATAATAGGAAGTGAAGCAATAAAATAAACAAAAAATTGGGGTCACATTGTTGAATGTATGTATATTTAACTCCAAACGTCTTTAATCAGTAATATCAAAAGTTTTTGGATTCATTCACAATGGAGTAGTTTGGCAGGACGTACCTGTATAAAATAAAAATGATTTAGACAATCGAATGCTGACAATATGTGAGAGACATAATTAAAAAAAATCCTAGTAAATCTTTCAATTTTTAGGACTTGTGAAGCGTCATTTATGAGTTTAAAGCAATTGTGAAAAGTAACGAGAAAACTTCCGCAATTTAATTTAATTAACATAACTGATTGACCGTAGTTACAACTAGAAGTGAGTGCATCAAGGTAATTAGTGTGTTTCAGATTAGTTAGTCAACATAATAGACTTTTTTGCCTTGCTAAAGCCAATCGACAACTACTCGTAGTTCCGATCATGTCCTTGAATGTTCTGTTTTCAAGAAGCGGTCGACAGAAATAGTTACATTAAGGATTTACGTCGCGAAATCTGATAAATATATCTGTTAACACAGATTTCCAAGTACGTGTTAAGATTAATGGCATAATGCGTAACACAATTAACCTGACTCCCATATAAGCAGATACTAGCATGATTGTATGTTTATATGAAGAGAACAAAGAGCAATTATTATTTAATTTAAATTTTAGCGTAACTCTGTCATGTTTTGTTATTTATTAACCCGTCACGCTACTTTATAACACATCCGATCGTTTTACTTCCCTCAGAGTGTTGAAATATGCCTATTTTCTTGGTAATTTCAATTCGAGCCGAGTGTTCAACACCCAGACAGAATTGTGGAAGTCACCAATCATTACTTTTTGTCACGGATTTGAAAGCGTTCCATACTTTGCTGAGCTCGATAATAAAAAATAAGGAAACATTTCCATTAAAATCCCAGTTATTGCCATTTGAAATATAGACGCCAACTCTTAAAGAAAGGCTAAAGTAGTCCAAAGGGGATAGACACAAAATCGTGATTTGTATGTTTATTAAAAATGATATCGTTTCCGAGATATGTAACCGTGTCAGCTCATTGTGGTCGCTGTTACTGTTATGCGAGGGCCATTTACTTTATTGGGTAGTAACTAATTTCACGACTAACTAGAGTCACTATTAGTTAATTATTTGCAGAGGCAGGAACGAACAATTTCTTGTTATCGTTATGTTTAATTTCGTCATTAGTGTAGGTTAGATTCTTGAGTAACAATTTTGGGAATTAAGTAATTTTAAAACATTAGGGAGCAAGTAAAGGTTGAGATTAATTTTCATTTAGTTCAAAATTGCTTTTGAGTCATCTCCAGTGCAGTGACCTCGGTTTTGGAAGTTTGTCAGATTTGTTGTAAATGATACATGACTGCTGAAGTACACATAACTTAATTTTAAATGTGGATTTCTAGCCTTAATCCTAAATCATTTATCTTAACAGATTTGTTTCTTTAACTTCGCATTTAGGTTTTTTATAGATAATGGTCTCTGCAAATGACGCAACCTCCTATTTACAAGAGCACTGTTGGTTGCATGCGTACAGAAATTCTCATAATATGAAATAAAATTTTTAGAATATTAAAACCACAAATTTTAATTATTTTGTGATTACTTTTTTGTTAAAAATATAATTTGTTTCCAGTTAGGTAACAGATAAGCTGAGAAATGTAAAACAGTTAGTAAGTATGCTAAACCCACACTTCTTCTTTGTAACATTGAGAACATACAGAGCGTTCTGTTTAAAACATCTTGTAAAATTGATTAGATGATTTTGAAAAAAGGATGTCTAATTTACTTTTTTTTTCTTCTGGACGAATAAAATCATGTGGAATTTTCACAATTTCTAGTCACCATCCTGTGAACTAGAAATGTAACTTTCTAATTAGATCATCAATCTAAATACATTTCTGAGGTTTTCTTTAGATTTTTCTCATTCTTCTCAAGTTTTTTAATTAATATCACAGAATTCACTTACCAACTTCTTTACAAGAAGATCATGTCTTTTAACACCCAAGGACTGATGATTGTGCAAAGGATATACAAAAGGATTATAAAAATACCAAAAATTTTGGAACCAATGTGATAAAAAATAACTAAAATTTAATTCGTTCTTATAAGTTTTTAAAAATTTCAAATTACAGCTGGAAGAAGTTTGTTAAAAGAGTAATAAATTATAAACATTGAGCCTAGGAAATATGTTCTGGAGACAGATACTAGCGAGCTCAATGATGTATCGGAAAGAATTGGAAAAGATGCTTTTGATATGCAATGTATTCAACAAATTTTCTATGAAAAGGAAGTTAAAATCATGTGTAAGAGATATGCCGGGCGAATAAGAGTTTTTACTTTGTGTACTGTGGGGAGGGTGTATTAAAGAAGTTTCCTCAAAGAAAAGATAGGGTTTGTTGTGAAAAGTAAAATATCTGCAAAGTTTCGAAGATTCATAATAAGGCAGTAAGCAATAGGACAAACATTCTTCGTGTTTTTCCATTATTCCTTGCTNNAATTTATTTGTAACTGAACCCTTTTCTAATATTGCAATCACGATTAATTATTAAAAACAGTTTCCTGGTACTGACAATCAGCTGATAATAAGCATTTTGTTAATAGTAGATAATTGTAATTGGAAATTTGATTGATTATTATTGTTGTACAGAATGATTTGTTGATAATTTATTTTGTATAATATACAACATATGCGAGATAAAATACAGCAATACTAGTAAATAATGATTGAATGAAATTGATGATTTATTGAGATTATTTTACAACCACTGTTAAATTCGTCTGTCTATCCTGTAGGTGTGCTTTATGATTTTTCAGCTGAAATTCCGAACAATTTTATTTCAAATATAAATGATATTTTACTTTTTAATAACGAAAAAATGATTCATTTCTGGTACTCATTTAACGTGATATGACATAATATGAATAAAACTAATATCTAAATTTTGGAATTATCTATCAAAAATTATCATCCAAATGTTAGAAAATCTTGTAGGAAAGCATTATTGACGTTTACAACTAATATCTAAATCATTTTTATTGAAAATGTAATCAAATGTTCTACTAAATGTCTCCAATACGCTGCAAATTATTTTAGATTTCTTAATTTCGTGATATTTTAAGAAAGTCCATTTTTTATTGGAAACAACTGTGTCGTATGATTTACGAGAAGCTAACGGTGGGCGTCAAAATAGAATCTGCACGGTTTGAATTTAAATCTTTGTAAATATATTCTAGTTTACGTAAAAATGTCTGGAATAAACAATTATTTCAAATCAGCTTCACGGGCTTGTCGTTATTTGTTCTATTTTGTCCAATTCAGTGAGTTGATACACCTTCCCCACCTTCAACAACTTAAGTGGTAATAAGATGTTATTGTTAAACGACATAATTGACTCACACAACTCTCAGCACTTGTAATTACGATTTTCTTTAATGGTTCAGGTACTCGGTATCTGTTTAAGTTTATGTAATAATTATTATTAGGCTTTGCGACGTGATTTTAGCGTGAACGTCAACACCGGCGGCGATTTGACGTAAAAGTAACTACAAAGAAGACTTTCTCATTTATGTCACATTCTCTCTGAACGGATTAAGTTAGTGGAATTTTTATCAAATTTACTTACAGTAGCTACATGGTTCCCATGTTATCTGAACGTCAAAGTCGGCTCATTTGTAGGGCCAATGGAGTCTTTTCGGTACATAATGCAATATTCTCTCCACCAAAAATGCTCAACATCATCCAAAACACATCCCTATTATTAAATATAACATAATGTTGTAAGAAAATGTATTTAGGTGTAATTATAAAGCAATATAATTTTGTTCTTGAAAATCCAAAAAAGGAAAGAAAAATGCTAGTTCGGGGTCTATGGTAACCCTAAGATCATTGAACTGCTGATAAATTAAGACAATGATACATTTGGTTTTAGTTTGTTTGTATTCCTGCAATAGATTGAATTGTCTGCACATTGTTGCTGACCATGTCGAACTATGTTCCGTTATCACAACTTCACGATTAATTTGTGAATAAAACATTCAAGTCACCGATTACAGACACTTGTAGGTGCTTCTTAATCCAAGAAAATTATTTGTCAAAATGGTTTGATACAGCAGTCTAGATAAATTTGATACAGTTTTAAATTATGTCAACAATTAGTGCTTCGTAACCAAACACTGCACTTTTAGACCCATTGGAAGAATGGCATGGTGATTGTTATTTAAGCAATCGTTTCATAAGTGATTTTCGTCTTAAAAAACCTAAATAACTCTTGGTTGAGGAGTTAGGTGTTAATTGTGGGACACGCTGTATTACAATTTTTTGCATAGTTCTCGCAACATGTATGAGAGAGCGCCGACAATGGAGTCGTATCGATTGGTGGTTGTTATTTATGTGAAACGGCAGAGAAAATAAAAAAGTTTTGCAAAGACCGGGGAGGAAAAAGGGGCAAATCGAAAATGACAGCTACAGTTTATAAACCTTGACTTAACACTGCCAATAAAGATGTTTACAGTGGTGGTGTCCTGCAATAGTGGCGAATTAGTTTCCATGAAAAGCCAGCCAAATGGCACTAATAACAGTCTGAATGTATTTTTATTTCGCTTTACGACGGCTTGAACTTTGTTGTGGTAAGATCGAGTGTTTTAAGTTGTGCAGAACATCTGCTCCAAGCTTCGTCTATTGAAATACTTTTACAATGTCTGAGTTCGAGATTAATAAATATATACGCAATAATTTATTTGAAAAGTTGAGCACAAAAGCGTAATGTGTACACTGTTGTAAAGGTAGCAATAAAACTGATGCAGCGCTTTCAATTTCCTTTCCTTGCAACACCGACAAAGTGTGTTTATATTGTATTAGAGACAAGGGACTTATTGAAATTGTGTTTCTGCGCAATTTGCCTTTAATTTGAGAAATACATCAAGCTGTTAAGAGTTTAAGAAAGAGGAAAAATTAATAACGATTTCTCGGAGATTGTGTTTTTCGACGCTGCGAGCGGTAAATATTTGAACGTTTGAAGAAAACAGAAAGAAGTAAGGAATGCATTTGCAATAAGTTAATATTAGAGTTGGGAAAGAGTGGAGTGGTATATGCTTGTCACGAACCATCGTGTCATGCATTATAAAGCTGAAACTAAAACCACAGAAAGAACTACATAAATGTCAAGACTGATTCATATAAAATCTGGGAGGAGATGAAACTGCTACGGTATTCATAAAGAATAGTAATTCCACAAAATCGGACTAAATATTTGATTGATGTGTGGGCTCGAAACGGAGGAAATAGGGGGATTGGATGGCGGCTTCTTCGCCGATTTTTCGTCAACGTGCCCTGTCGCATGGGGGATGGAAGTCAAATAATTTACTCATCGCGAATTAGTCGGGATAGTTCCGACCAAAATAAACTATAAAGTCCATCAAAAATAAATGATGATGACAATAAAATATCGCTTAGCGAGTTAATCCGAGTGCCGGCAGCCGATACCAAAAGCGGGGCCAGGGCTGTATCGGCTCGAATGATGAATGTAGCCAACATTTGCATATGCCGAATGATGTATGAGTTCCGCTGAAATCAACAGTGGCGAATTATGTTCCGATCTGTGATCTATAAATTCACCATTTCACATCAGACTCTTCAATTTGCCATTACGACCGACTTAACACGAAATACGCACACGGTTTCCATTCTGCTCCAAAGTTCCTCCACTGAGCGGAGCGAAATCGCTTTTTGTGCGAAATTACGTTCTGTGTAAACTGAAAACACAAGAATGGTAAATATTAGGAAACGGACACCTCGAGCAAGTGGGCGGATTGCTTCTTCAAGCCTACTCGTTGTAATTTTTCTGTTAGAACGAAATAAAAAATTTGTGATTTATAGACAAGAAGCTTTTGTGTAGAGACAGTCATGGCCCAGATAATAAATTATTGCTGTAAACAGAAACCCAAGTTGCTTCAGTAAGAACTACAGATAGAAATGTTTTCGAGTGATAAATATAATAAATTGTTGACATTTTTGAAATTTTTGTATGTTTGATCAAAATAATTTTCTTTATTGCCAAAACCAAGAGCGCATCCAAGAAACAGAAATTAAAATATTCAATGCCTTCTCTTAAACACCATACTTCACAGATTTTGCAAGGAAGCATTTATTTTGCGCGTTGTTCTAATGTATCTTTATCAAAAAGAACTCCGTTTGGGGTAATAACTTTCCGTAATTTGACAATTACTGTCGAAAGTGAACATTTACGAACAACCAATAGCTCACTAATTATTACTGAATCCCCTTTCTTTCTATGATTTTCGGTGATAATCATATGACTTTTATGAGGTCATAAAGTCTGATGTTAGCTTTGTTGCTTTTCACAATAAAAATACATTTCTGGTTTTTATGAATCATCCACATAGTTATTTATGTGGATTAAAAAAAATACATTCACTCGAATTTTATTTTATGATTGTTGGACTGATTTTTATAAAATGCTGTTTTCGGCGCTAAAGTTATGTCTCTAATAGGATGGTCCACTTGATTTTGAAATTATACCTGAAACACGGCAACTTACGAAAAACAAATATTTCATGTAACAGGATGACTTTAAAAAACCTGAAAGTCGGAGCCTGTGGATCNNCGCACTCGCATTATCTTGCACGTATCTTCATGTGAATGACAATTCGAATTATATAGGGAAGTTTGTAATTGAATTTGGAAAAATATAGAAGCTAATAATTTGAAAGCTAATAACTTAGGCGCTTGCTAATGCTCATGCGCTAATTCTCGCTAATGCTCGTGCGCTAAAGGAATACTCAAATACATTTACCATATTATCTATATTATATCTATTATTAATAATTATAATGGTCCTAACTTACGATCAGACACATATGTAAAATAATTTCTATTAAGTTGCAATACGTTATTTA
>QDEB01071860.1:0-13898 GCA_004193795.1 Asbolus verrucosus
ATTTTTAAGGTAAAGTACGTGAAGGTGAAGGCGTAAGTCAGTATCCCTCAATATGTCATTTCATTTGTAGATATTTATGATGAATCTTTTTAAAGTGGACGCCTGGTATAGAGGATCCCATAGTTTTTGCCGAGTTGTTTCAGAAACCTATCTTCTTGTAAATTAACTTCTGCATTTCTCAGTTCATATAGTTCCTGTTTGTTGAATAAGTATTTCAGATTTTTTGTTGGAAGACTCACCTTAATTTTTGTCCTTTATCAATAATTTTTACCTTGTATTTTTGAAAATATAAAATATAATACCGCCCTGGTATTTGCAATTTTTCAAAAATCATTGAAATTGTGCTTTACTATATAATTTACAATCATGTTAGCCAATTTTATGATGGATTAATCTGTTGTCACCAATTTATGATCTTTCACTCAATTCGTGTGGATTTTTCTAAAACTGCTGATTAGACTTGTTCACACATATTTGGTTTTTTTGTATTTTATCCCCCATTAAGAATTTGAATCTGTTGATTTATTATTAATTTTGGTGTTCCCCAAGGATCAATCCTGGACTCTTTGATATTTATGTATCTACATGTAAACGATATTTGGTTTTAACGTTTTTGATAATAATTTTAAACCAAATATACAGAATGGAATTTCTTTTGCAGCTGTCGTGATGGCAGAAGTCGTCAAACTGCTAACATGTCTAATAATCGTGTACGTCGAAAGCGGAGGAATCGTGCAGCTCTTCGACACCATCGACAAGCAGCTAATCCGGCAACCCATGGACACCCTAAAAGTGTGCGTTCCGTCTTTCGTCTACGTGATACAAAACAACCTCCTCTACGTATCCGCGTCACACCTGGATGCCGCAACGTATCAGGTTTGTCAACAACGCTATCTAAATCCGCAACTAATTTTAACCGTTTCAAGGTGACGTACCAGCTGAAGATCCTGACGACCGCCGTATTCGCGGTGTTAATACTGAAAAAAGAACTGCTCAAGACGCAATGGTTCTCGTTGGTCATGTTGGTCTTAGGAGTGGTCCTCGTGCAGCTGGCGCAAGCGCCGGGAACCTCCCAGATCCATTCGGGGCCCGAACAGAACCGGCTGATCGGATTCATGGCCGCCCTTTCCGCGTGCGTGCTGTCGGGATTCGCGGGGATCTTCTTCGAGAAGATGCTCAAAGGCAGCGACATCACGGTGTGGATGAGGAACGTTCAGCTGAGCGTGTGTTCCATCCCGTTCGCCTTGATTTCGTGTTACGTCTACGACGGGGACGTGATATCGAGACAGGGTTTCTTCTTCGGGTACGACAAGTTCGTCAACTATCTCGTGCTGCTGCAAGCGTGCGGGGGGTTGATCGTGGCGGTGGTTGTGAAATTCGCCGATAATATCCTGAAAGGTTTCGCAACTTCGCTGGCCATCGTCATTTCTTGCGTGGCGTCGATTTACATCTTCGACTTCCATCTGACGGCGCAGTTCGCCATCGGCGCGGCTTGCGTCATCGGGTCCATATTCCTGTACGGACACAGCCCGAAGAAATCTGCCACGACGCTGTCTGCGCATAGAGTTTAGGACTGCTGTTTCAGAGCGAATATAAATTGTTGAAAATTTACGAAATTCTTCACACGCCATTTAGCTAGTCATTTCTGATAGCCTAAATTTTAAACCCCATTAGGAAGAGAGATGAACTGATGTTTTCACCCAACTTATTAACAGTTGTTGCACACGTCAGTACGAGCGCCATCTCTTAACTCCTTTAACATGATGGAACTACTACCAACGTGAAAGCATTAACTCTGCTTTGAAGTACTTTCCAAAACTTGAATATAATTTTGAATTTTTTCAAATAGCGTACTTTAATAGATTAATGATTATAAGAACAATGTAGTAATAATTTTGATAATGCGCGAAATGGTATCAAAAAAATTAAATTCTTTCAGATATGTTGTGAATAATTATATAAGTGATATATTGTATATTTATGAAGTGTAGGTCCTAATGATATTTATTTTTAATGATCTATGTTCACTCTTTCCAAAAATTACCATATGGTGATTGTGTCAATCTTACGCTTGTGATTTTTACATTATGATCTTATTAAAGGCGCGATTTAACTTGCGCGTTCGATTAGAAGGTTATTTTCTAGTCGACATGAAAATGCGCAAGATAATGCGTGCCGCAATAATTTTAATTTATTATTTTAACGCAATGGAGTACTTAATTTTATCTATAATTTAACCTTTGGTGCAATACCATTTTATATTTACCATGTGAAAGATACGTTTTATAATAAAAAAAAAGGTTATTTTTTTACAGTAGGAAGTTTATTCTTTACAAACAACAGTCAACAGTGATTATTATAAGGGTACATAATTCTATGTGGAATCAATCATGAGTAACAACTATGAAAAACTAAAATAACTAACTCCATCATATTGTCAGAAGAAATGGAAAACTTCAACAATGTCAAATTTTCAACGAATTAATAAGCAAAGCAAAGGTCTTTGTCAAATTTCAGTTTCTCTAAACTGGGAGTACAAGCGAAATTGATCATGGGGGGAGGTCCACACATGAGTACAATGTTGTCACTTCCTGGAGGGAAAAGGTGTTCTTTGATCATCTGCTCGTTGACGAAGCCGGAACTGTATTTCCAGTCTGGAAAAAAACGGTTAATTTGAAAGTCGAGACCTTTTCCGTAATGCTCACTATCTCCCGGTGTATCCAGAGTGTACCAAAGTTCAAACTGATCGGGATGTTTCGCAACAACTTCTTCCAATTCTTTCCGTACTAAAATGTCTTTTTCGGTCTGATTCGCGAAGATTAATTTCAACTTGGTGTCGTCTGTTGAGTCTTTTGTGATGTGCCTGATAAGCTGCAGCATTGGAGTTATACCGGTACCACCAGCGATCATGGATACTTTGTCCACTTTGATAGTTTGAGGTGGATCTTTCCGGAGTTTTTTGATGGAAAATGAGCCTTGTCCTTGATACTGCAGACGTCCTGAAGGTCCTCGTATTTCTATAGTATCGCCAATTTTTAAACTCTCCAAGTGTTGGGACATTTTCCCACCTTCGGGGAACCTAGGGTGTACATTTTTGAAATAAACTTTGATAACCAAATCGACATAACCGTAATCGTCATCTGACGATACTGGAGTATACGATCGTATTATCAAATCGTCGCCGATTTTTGCAGATAGATGGATGTGCTGACCGATGGGAAGCCCTGTGGGAGGGTTATTATTATCTTATAGACTGAACTGCTAACGAAAGTCTCACCAAGTACGTGATCTTTTGAAGGTAGTCCAAACCTAAACCTCCGGGTGTCATGGCTTATTTCTTCTTTTTCTATTAGAGGAAGAGCATATTTTGCTTGTGGATCTTGCAATAAGATCTTCTTTTTACCTAGAATACCCATTATAAACATGTAGTTTCAAGATAAGATTAAGACCCTTCTAGACCATCAAATTTTCGTCAAATTAATTGAATCAAATTTTGACAAATTTTATAATGTTCATATTTGATCAAATTTCACGTTCAATTTTGACAAAAAATTAAAGGCAAGTTTGAGTTAAGTAACGTTGTGCATAATAAGCTGACCATAGGAACAGGTTTTTAAAAATGTTCTTCATTCATTTTATAATTGATTTGATGACCCGACAAGGATCTAAAGTGTAACTACCTTTAGATTTTGATGAAGACTTTGAGAAATACAGATGATAAACAATTACCGTCGTAACGATTACGCCAACTCCTAAAGCTATAGGCAAAACCTAAAAAGACACCAAACCAGAAATTTTAATACCCATTCCCCAATACTGACGAAAAAAGTAAAACTTGGAAATAATCACTTTAAAAAACAGGAATAAAATTAACACAATACATCACAAGGCGGGTCAAAAAAAGATGCCAACTTTGCATTCATGTAAGAGCGGTAGCATTGACCTGTACAGAGGCACCGACTTCAAAATTAACCGAAATTCTGCCGGAGTTCATTATCTGTTTTAATTTTTACCACATTTACAATCTACCTAAAAAACCAAAGCTGTTCGTGTCCGTTTAATTAAAATAACAGCTACCCTAGACCCAAAATAACCATAGCTGTCTCTAATAATAAATTTGTTAATTGAACTGAGCCGGCATGCGCTTAGCTTTTATTCAACCTCCAAATTAAAAAAGGAGAGAGAACATTTAGGTGAAAAAATATTTATTTCATTTTTCTTGTTGAAAATAACCGTGGGCTTACTCACGTGGTAATAATAGATATTTGGGATAAAAATACCCAACTTTTACATGTTCCGGTCACTAACTCCAAGTCCAGACGTTTTCCCCATTATTGCACGTAACTAATTGGGAGAAAAGTAGTTTACAAGAAACAAAAATTTTTCAATTTTTCAGTGTCGAAGTATCGAATATTTCTCGTCTTTGCCACTGTGTTCAAAAACAAAATCGATAACTACTTTCTAATAATGCAAGAATTACAAGAAATAACAAATAACGTTGTTTAAAATTTTGTACAAATTTATGAATATATGAATTTATCATTTTAAATGTTCTAGTGCTACGCAACAAGAGATCTAAAACCCAATTATACTTTACAACAAGAATGTTTTTAAAATACTCACTTTTATACATGATAACACGGTGTACATATTTGTAAACCTTGTTTCAATAATATAAAATCAGTTTACCGTGTAAAAGTGGATTGTAAGTCTGTATATTTATTCAAGTTGTTCAACTTAACTCAGCTAAAATTACTAATAGAATTGAATATTGCATCAACAGTCTTAAACAAAACAACGAAACCCACAATTTTCATGTACAGAACGAGTATAAACAAATGTTAATTACAGCAAGCTGTAGATATGTCCTTGTGTTTGAAAACAATGTTTTCATTAATCCCGTTTCTAATAAACGAGCTACAAAGAACAAAAGAAATGCTTAGAAAAGGATAAAGAAATTTTATTTCCTGTGTGCTAATAGCTTACTGACATGCATGCAAAGTTCCATTAACTATTTCCATCAAGTTTTAGCCTTTTCGTGATCGATGGTAATAAGCAAACAATACAACTTTAAACAGCATTAAACGAAGCTGTCATAAGACGTTAACGCCACTCCTACAAACATTCGCTTCAAAATCAATAGATATGAAATGACACTGAAACGCAATCAACAATATAAATATTTGAAAAAATCTATTAAATTAAGAAAAATGATGGGTACTGCATTAGTCGCTATTATTAGCAATATTAGCTCACACGACGCACATTGTTATTGCTATATTGACAAAGCTTAATTCTTTATTTACCAACTGATGTGGATTTTGCAGAGTTCTATTCATTATTTGCATTTTATTTACTATCACTGATTCTAAAACAAAAATGGAGAGAATTCGTGATAAACATTAAATTAACCGAAAAAGCTTCAAAACATTTCTCATGAACTCAGTACTCTATTTACTGATACAAATGACGGTAAACATTTATTTATCGTTAAAGTAAATAAGTTAAACAGTACGAGTGAAAATGAAAAATGTGTCAAACTTTTACAATGCATTAGACGGAAGTTGAAATCAATTCCACTTAATGTGGTTAATTGGATAACAACAATTTACCTATTAAGCAACGTCAACACTCGATGCCCCTCAATTATCGCGTATTTACTCTTGTATCGATTAAAAGCGAGTAATGATTACGTAGTGCTCATATTTATAGCTACCAAATTGCGACAGCGCCGGGCAAGCACCCTTAATCCGGCCCTGTTGCTCAGCGACCTAACCTCAATTTGTAAATCACATTATTCCAGTAATGTTGAATATTCAACAGTTTTTTCACAATGATACAAGTTTAAATAGCATCTGTAACGTTTACCTGATTATTCTCTTCTTTCACCATCGCAACTATAGGCGAATTCGTGCACACATGTACCTCGCACTCGGCACTTCTGCATAAACTATTAATTTATTACGTAAAGCAATCACTTACCCCACTCAGTACGTTTGTCATCTCTAACTGATGTTTTGCTGTATTATTATGTAAAACAAGGTCTTATCTCGAAACTTTTATCGCATGCCACCAGTGTGCTCAAACAGTGAACACTTTATATTTAGAACTCGGAAATTCATGAGTGCGTACAGTCGGCAGCATACAATGCTGGACGGTGAAAGTACACTGGGAGATCGCAAAACCCGGACCACATCAGCAATTGATGCAGTTTATATGTAGCACGAAGAATTTCTTGTTAGTTGTTGACTTTGTCGCAGATGAATTTTTAAGTCACGAGTTTATTCCGTAACGGTCATATTATGCATGTCCGGATAGTTTTGTAAGCAATTAAAGTAATAAATCAGTGGTGTACTGAGGTCATCTTTACAACCTTCAAAATATGTTAAGTTGCTGTTTCTAATCAGATGACATAATTAAATCAACATACATATTATATTTTCTTTCGATTACACAAAAAACAATTTCAGTAAAATGTAAAAAGAAACGTTTAAAATCATTTTTTTTTTTTAAATGTGAGTCGTAGAAATCAAATCTGTAGTTGATATCATTGTAGATGTTGAATGTTGATATATTTTTTTTCGAACGTTTATCAAAAGACAGAGAAGCATGCATCACACTTTTGCTTAATTATCAGGACTCTATTAATTGCTGATAATCATTAGCATACATTTAAAAAATAATTACTTACTTACCGTAATTTCAAATTTTTACGAATACTGCTTCCACTGATCGTAAAAAAGACTTAGTATTACATGGCTGATTTTTAAATTATAAAAACTCTTCTTATGAAATAATTCAGCTTGCAAACTGGCAGCAAATTTGAATTATCGAAGTGGAAATTCAAATTCCTACGTGAAGCACTTTGATAACTGTCATATGGCTGATATCGCCACGAACAACAATCAAAAAAATGGCAATTGATAGATCATCAAGGACGGACCAGTAACTGTCAAAATTTCACGTAAAATGTCTTAAATTTTTGTGGTTTTCTTCATCTTACATATAAAACAAGAACAGATCGTTTCTTTCTCACACATCATGGATGGCTTCTTAAAATGGCACACCGGTACAGAGACCTTGGAACAAAAAAAATACAAACAATTAGTTGGAAGACTTGAAGCAGGCAGACACAAACTAACACCGATCGTAGATGACATTATATTATCAGCTGTGGAAGGGATACAAAAAGGTGACAACAAATTCCTCAACGATTATGTGCTTACGGTAGAACAATATCAAGATGTAATCTGGGCTTCTCAAATATTAAAAGAAATAGAATACCAATATAAAACCGAGAGTAAAATTCGTAAATGGCCCAATACTGATGTGATAGTGAATAATGTAAGTGTAGACTACAAAAACAGAATGACTTCTGCTAGAGGTAAATCCATCGTTATAGATGAGACAGACATAGTGCAACTGTTAGAATTATACGAACAAATGGGTGAGGTCATTCAGAAAATTATTGAGGAGGCCAACCAACAAAATGAGAATGCAAGGGATAAATCACGACACCATGTGAGAAGCGCGATGAACATAAAACCTTCAGAAAAAAGTGTAAAGGGATCCAGAAATTCAGAAAGTTTAGAAAGAGCAGATGATTTTCCGCCTCAGATCAAATCGACTTTATCTGTTATTTTAAAAAGTTGAATTTTCAATAGTATGTTGCCTTCTTATTTATAGAGACGTTGTAGGTTCTTCTGGAGAACTAAACAAGAAACATAGCAGACCCACAACCGACTCGGATTCTGACAAGTGTGAGGAAGGTACCAACGTCTTCGTCAAAATACAATGTATCAGCGACCCTTCAGAAGTTGAACGAGATGAGCAGTCTGTGTTGCCCACCGACTGTGATCGGCAATCAACACCTCACTACCATATTAGATTAGGAGGCGAACCTGTAACCTTGAAAGTTAACCAGGTGATTCCACATTCGGTCAACACCAAAAAATCTCATAATTAACATTTTAGAACAACGTCGAGGAAGGTGCTGTATATTGCATAAACACAGGAACAAATAAGGAAGATAACGATATCAAAATAGTTATAAAGCAGTGTCCTGAATGTTTTTCTACTGTCATCGGTTCTACTTCGAAGATTCGAGGCATGCTGGGAGAATCCCACGAATCTATAACTCTGCATGGCAAAGGTCCTCGAGATCCAAACGACATGGCGTACTCTTCAGACGAAACTGATTCTTTCAAAGGCGATAAAAGACCGGAAGGGAGTAAATTAGCATTTGGTAGATCAAATTCAACTTGTCCGTGTCATAAACCTTCCTCCTGTCGATGCCACGAAAGTGAACGCATTCGCATCAACATAATTGGAGGTCCTTGTCCTTGCGACGACAACATCTGTCTTCAAAACAAAACCCAATCTTCCAGTTCCAACAGCACCAAGATGGACGTTCTAATAGATGCTGAAAATGTGGATAAGTCGACTGTTAAGTTTAACGGTAAAGCTTCGAAGGAAGAAGATTCTTCACAACAGCCAACTTCACTTAATTTCATCAATGCAAAATCGAGCCTCGACGCTATTCATGGTAGTGTTTTAAAGTTTTTGTAAATATCCCATTAATTTTCTTGTCACCAGGTAAAAAGGAAAGCAGCGTAATCAAACCAACCAAGAAAAAATCCCTGATACCTTTGATGAGGAAACGAATCTGTTCTTCGATGGAATTCGACGTAACTACAGTTCACACACGACTGAGAGATCAAGAAATCGAGCACACAAACCCTCATATTGTGGTGGAGTTGAAGAAGATGGGTGTTGATCACCTACTAAGAGCGTGCAGACCAGCAAAATGCTGTCGGAAGGCTATTTTGAACGAGAGACAAAGAACTGCTCTACCCTACTGCGTCAGCTTGAAGTCCTTGCCTTTGTTGGGCAATGATATTCAAGTCATAGAACAATCATACGACATGAGTGTGAAGAAGATAAAAAATTCACTGGATCTCACCCAGAATCACAAGGATGCATTGGCGTATTATGTCAGTTTGGGGAGGGATGATTTCAGACCAAATATCAATTTTCCCTGGGTTATTCCAGTATATGACGTGAGACTCGACGAAGTAAAAAATCGAAGCACGCATAACGATAGATTTTTCATACTGAAGAAATCAATAGCGCCAGATGAATCAAAATCCATGAGTAGTGCATTAAGTTTATTTAATGAGCAGCAAAAACAGCAGAAGTGTATGAAAAAAATGGCGCAGAAGAGAATTCGCAATAAGCGGTACTTCGCTTTGAAGAAACAGAAGAAATACTTAGTACAGTCTGAATCATCAGCGGTTCCAAAAAGAAGAAATCCTAAGATGAATCAAAGGCAGAAAGTGAAATTTAAGAAACCGAAAAAGACAAGCGTTGATAAAAATTATTTAGAGAAAATGATGGAATGGGACAAATCACGAGGCATTTACAAAAGAAAAGTTTTGATGAAAAATATTTGGAGCAATGTGGATCAAACAGATCAAGTCTTTTTCGACAGGCATACTAAAAATGAAATGTGCTGTAAGAATAGTGAAAGTTGTCAGTTGGACCTAAAAGATATTTTGTTTAATTTTAACGATGAAAGATCTGATTTGATCTGCAATATGTCTAAATCTGATTTTTCTTTACATCGCAAGTCATTTTCTCATTTTTTTAATTTCGGTTTTTCTTCCTTTGAGAAGAAAAGTATTGCTAGATGCGAACTGTATTCAGGAGGACCATCTGTTAAAAATTCAGAAGGCGGTGATTGTTCTGCTTTGCCTCCTGGTAAGATGTTAGGTAAGACCAATGTATGTAAAAATGTATTCTGCAATAAAACTATGTTTCTAGATGTTTGTTTAGAAAAGTTGGACAGTCAAATTGCACCCATTAAGAGTTTCTCAGATACACAGTTATCAAATAAAACCAGAAGGCACACAAATGCAGGATCTGCTTCACCTTTCTGGAATCATGTTTCAGAAGAATACCTTTATACAACGAGTGCAATTAGGATTTTAGTAAAACGTTCTCTTGGTTTAGGAAAAATCCGAATATCAGAACACAATCCAAAATGGAAATCATTTGAAGATAGAACCAGCAAGTGTGTTTTTCCGATTCAAGCTGATTGCGAAGTAGAGAAAGGTAAAATAAACGTTAAGAAGAATTTGGAATATTATATAGGTCTTATAGATGGTGACTTGGTGTGGGGTCAAAGTCTTCCTTTAGTACCCCAAAACTATAAAGCCTACTACAATTATTCCAACGTGAAAAGCATCAAAAGTAAAGACCATAGTCCGAACGGCTCTAGAGCCTCAACATTTCCAAGTCAACCACCTCAGACATCACCTAGAACCAGCAGTATATCAGAAATTCCACTCGAGGACCTGCTTTACCTGAATAATCGTTCAGGTCAAAATACTGCTTCATCGTCTCCTACTTCTGGAGATTCAGAAGATCCGTATGTTCCATGGGGACCATTTTTAGTTAGCGAAAGTTCGCTACCGACTCTTCAAGAGGTCGCACAAAAAAAAGAAGTAGGCCAACTAGAAGCCCCTAAAGAAGCAACGCAACGCAAAAAAGACACAACCAAGGACGAACCCACAACTTGTGCCTCGAAACCGAAATGTGTCGACAACTTGTGCAAAACCTGCAAGTCAAAAGCGTGTGAAACCATTAAGAAGAAATCTTGCGGACAAGGCATTGTGATAGATATAACAAAGACCAAAAGCAATGGTAATAATATAATTGTTGAGGCCGAAGGACATTGTAATAAGGAGATTTGTGAACTTTATAAAAATAAAGCGTTAGTCCCTGATAATGCCAACTCTTCCAAGGAAAAGGATCCATGTGATAAAAGGCTCATGTTCACGGCCAAGGATAATATTCAAATTGTTATTAAGAATAAAAAGATTTCTGTATCAAAAAAGAAAGGGAACAAAAAATCCAAAGAAACGAAGAATAAAGAAAAATAAAAAAAATGTCGGAGGTTTTTGGTGACAGTCGTTATATATGGAACAAGCGGTTTAAATGCAGATTATTAGATAAGGCACTTATAAGATATTAATAAACTGTTTTGAATGCTGCATGTGCCATCTTGTAGTCTTGTAGTTTTAAAAATTGAACATAAGGCAGATATTGATTTTAACTGGATACGCAAGATAAAAAAAAATTAAAGATCAACAGTCTGGCACTCAATTGTCCAAAAAATAAGTCAAAAAGTGGGTCTAAATTTTATAATTTTCAAATATCAAACATGTCCTTTGAGGAATTAAAAATGCAAAATGAGTTAAACTACGCTTTTATTTTTAATAGAAGAAATAATCATACATGAAAGAGTCAGTAAATGTCAGCCAGAATTAACTTCTTTAAAAGTAGTCTTTTTAGAATTTTGAAAGTCGTTTACGATTCAACATCGTCGTGCTTATCACTGACGACAAATTTCTAATTATCAAATAAAAAGACGGAAGCATATTTTTTTATATGATGTCTATTACAAAGTCTTCATACATAAAATTTCGTTTTGTTGATGCAATGGTGTTGAAGATAATGCATTTTATATTCATTGTTGGCATGAAAGTTACATACAAATGTACGAAAGTTCGTAATTACATTGTTACTTTTAATACTTCTCTTTCATGATATAATTATATTACAAGTAAAAAAGCAGCAGTAGGTTTTTAGATGGTTCGGGATCTGTATTACATGAACCTTTTCTGCCCAACTACAGCAATGTAACATTATTTTTATTACTACGCATACTTTGCACATATTTCGGTTATAACAGAGACAAGTTTTCAGTAATGAGGTTGGCACAGAGCAGAAAGCAGAGCAGGATCTTAAAGTTCTTCCCTTTCGCTTCAGTTTTACAGCATCATTGAATTTATGAGTGGGATAAAATTTAATAGTTGGATTTTATTAATATTTCGCTTTTATTTTTACGACTTTGCTCATTTTCAGGTATTTTATTAATAATAATTTTAATGAAGCGCCCGATGTTAATGTAGCCGGACCCCCACTGATAGGACAATGACGTTAGAGGAATGATAGGCGAAAATGAGCTCTAGTTTTATTAAATATGATGAAAACATACAACAAAAACATGTCTGATGTATAAACGTGCACAGTTCCATCGTTGATAGTTCCAACACATGTTTTTGCTCACTAGATTTGATTCAGTATCATATAAATAAATAAAACGCCAAAGTTTTTTAAACAATATTGGCTTGTTAGGAATTCTGCGAAATAATATAAGTCAGGGTAAACGGGTTGTCAGTTCGTAAATAGTACTTTCATTATGTACATAGTACCATTTGCTTACATACAAAGGAATTAGTCTAAATATAATTTGTCTAATTCTAGTAAAAATAATGTTTCGTAATATATTAATCTAGATTAATAATTAAAGTGGACATCAAAATCACATAAATAATTTCTAAATTTAACAATTATTACAATAGGTAATTATCTAATACATAAATGCGTATTATGTATGTTTCTTTAGACGGCACAAACATGAAGCTGTGGAATATCAGATCACTATTTCTACCTAAAGATAATAGCAGAAACACAGTAAAATATAACTTACATACACATGCTAACCTGAATATCATATTAAGTAACATAAGTGGTGGAGTGTACTAAACAATAGTCACGAAACATCACTGAGTATTTACAACAATAAACTTTAAGAAACTTAACTAAACATACAAAAGAAAAAGTACTGTTATCTTTGTTGAAGTCAAAATGTTAGTCCTTTAAAGCAATGGCAACTGTGGAATGTATAAGAAAATATTAGTCTTAATTATGCAACAATACAATATTGCCTACTACACTTTACCCGCGATAAGGTATACTATAAAAATCAAAATCATTCATTATATTATACACCGACTTTTAATAGGAAGTTCTTTCTTGAATATTATAAAAAATACAAAAGCCACATAAAAAAAGTCAAAGTAAGAGGCAATAATAGTGTGTAGATGGCGCTAGATTACTGTCTAGTAGTCTCCAGGATGGTCTGCGCTACCCTCGATGTCCTGCTCGACATCGTCGCCATCCTCGTCGTCGCTCGGATCGTCGACGCTGCTGCTCGTTTGCTTCGACACACCGTTTGATTTGCTTATTAGTGCCTCTGCAAACAAGACAACGTTCAAAATTCGAGCCGAGCAGGTGAATTTTTTGACAGAGACACGTTCGCTTTATTACTGTTTGTTTCCTCAACTATCGGCTTTTGCAGACGGTTGTTTTTTCCGGATTATATCGCAGCTGGCGATAAATAAAAGAGTAACTGTTTGCTTCCGCGCTCCAGCTACAACTGCTGAAATTTCAGGAGTTGATTCCAAACTGTAAATCGGCAACTTTTTAATTTCAACTTTCAGCAACTTGAAACTGCGGCTATGGAAGTTTGTCGTGTAATTTATACACGTTTCCTTGCCTGTAATTAATCAATTCTACTTTGAGTATATAGTATTATTGCTCATTTTTTGAAGACTACTCAGAATCTTTCTTTCGATGTTTACACCTAAATTTTATCCAAATCGGACAATTATATCGAAAATCTTTCACGGTGGGTGTGGTAAAGACACACCCAAGAAAGTATGAGCAGGTGGCGTGGAAGAAATGAGGAAATGTCTAGGAAAGGGTGTATTAACTTGCAGGAAGCAAATGGTTCTTAGCTTTGGGAACTGTCAAAGAAATAAGTGTTTTTTGCATCGCCAATTGGTGTTCCAAGTTAGTTCGAGTGTTCGAAAGACATCAAAAACGTTATAAAAAGCCTGGAAGTTGGAGCCTGGAACTCGGTGGATCTTTGAAATTGATTTAATTTATTTAATCTGGGTGCAGAATCTGCACCTAATATTAGCGCACTCGCATTATTTTGCACGTATTTTCATGTGAAATGACAATTCGAATTATATAGGGAAGTTTGT
>QDEB01071871.1:0-33901 GCA_004193795.1 Asbolus verrucosus
CTTAGTTTTTCTTTTGATAAATTAAGTGTTTACTATTTTATTTCCCAATCTTACTTTGTAGATGATGTTTCATATTTTGTAAAAAAAAAACGATTTTTTTTTCCTGAGTTAAGTTGGGTGTCCGAAATATATATATATTTATATAAACAACCTTCGGTAACCAGTAATTGATTTGTTTTTAAATTGTGACATGGTGTTTCAGCTGATCCATTGGTGGGAAGTATAGCCACACAGTATCTCCAGAACCGTGAAGAGCACGATCGCATCGCTCGGTTGTGGACCAAGCGTTATGCTACGTGATTGAATTATTTGTTAGCACTTCCGTCGATGTTGCTCCCCTTCGCCATAATGGCAAAATATGGTCTTTTCATCTCTATCATGATTTATTTCATATTTGTTTTTTGTCTTCAGTGTTCATGTATTATGTTAATTAAATCATCCACTACATGTTTAGTTACATAAAGAGTAGGATACGAAATTACTGTCTAAAAAAATATACTCTTCTGGTAATAATAAAGTAGTTATAATGATTGAATGAAGCAAACGTAATTATCGGAGATTTATTTTATGTTGTGGTAATAAATTACCTCAGTGGCCAAACAGATTTTTTTCGTTTATTTTTACGTAATCAATGTAATTTAGGCACTAAGTGTTAAGTTCCTGGTGATTATTTTTTATTAAATTTTTGGACAATAAATGTTTTCTCTTTCACTAGGTTAAAATGTCGAAAAGTATTAACGTTATTATAAGATCTTGTTCTTCATATCATACCGGTTTTTTAATGTGTAATTTATGAGTGTACTGGATTTTTTTTGCAGATAGGTTCCTGCAATTTGTGCAATTAATATAACATGTAGATTGCCCTAGCAAACTACATACAACTGTTTCAATTTGAATGGAAATGTCATATTGGTACAGTTTCCTTCCCAAACCGCTTGTGTAAAGTATACTTTTTTTACTAAATTAAGAGAATATGGACTATTCTTCTAGGAGTCAAGTACTGTTTAGTTTTAATTGTAACAATAAAGTTTTAGTATGTAATCGACATGAAGAGTTTTATTGAGTCTCATTTTCGTTTGTAAAGTTAAATTTCTTATGTATGCAACCCACAATGCCCTGGAGATACAGAAAAGTAGATATATTTTCATAAACTTTATTACAATTATAATTATAACATCAATAGGTATTTATCGCTGCGAGTGTACAACTAGACATAGAATTTAACTGTGGTATATAGATTCTAGACAAATATACTGTACACAGTCACAATATGAAAGGATAACCAAAACCTTTACAACAAACAGAGATAAATACACACTTTGCTAACTTAATTTTAAGTGTTCTAATAGCCTCTATTATATAAATTCAGTTCGTATATTACATATAAAGAGACATTCGAGATACAAATAAATATCTTTTTATCAAAAATGCATAAAAAGTTTTGTTATTGACTCCCCATGTAGTTAATTTGGCTCAGAAAAATACATTGTGTTCTTATTTTCTCTAATATCATTATACAATATAATTTGTTAAAGAATACTTGCTTATAGATGCCATTTTAAAAACTTATTCTATAATAAAAGCCATAGAAAAAATATAATTTCTTCAGCTAATATTGAGAAAACTGTGCAACAAATCAGTCAAGAGTGAAATGTGATTTCAGATTGTACCATTCGAGAGAATAAATCAGACCCATAAACTCTAACAAATAAAATGAAAGGAAAACCTGTCAAAATCCAACAAATAACGATATAAATAAAAAAAATATTCAAGTTATAAATAAAAATTAAGTGATGAAACGTTTACACAGTTTCATATTCTTCGCGAATCGAACGCGCCAAGCAGCAAGCGAAAATGACACCAATCAGCTAAAAAAAAAATCCGTTATTAAATCATACACCTCAATAGAAATTACTCACCTGAGAGACGGCAATACCGATCCCAACACCTCCAATAACAGAAGCGTATTTTGTGAAGAGTTCTTTCAATTCGCCAAAGCAAGAATCGGTGTATTTATTCCGAGATTTCATCGTACAAGAACCATCATCAGGTGTATTAGGGCAGCAAGTATGGGGGAGAGAATCGTTATGAGTAACCTTATACCAGTCCTGTGGCCCCGTCATACCGCAGCATTCGACCTACAATAAACATTTGTATGAATCAACAACTTGTCATGATTTTAAATAGAGATTTTGTAACAATTACATAGGTAGTTACTGCAACAGTCATATCCCAAATTAGTAGGTTTTAAAACGCCTGTTCAATAAATTAAGAAGATAAGTGCTTGCGTGGGTTCTTGTATACAAAAATAATTTCCACCAGTAGAAGTCTCGTCAAGCTCATTGTTTATTCATCACAAAACTTCCAACTAAAAATTTTAAAGAACAAGCATAGTTAAGTGCAGACAAGGTTAAATTAAGCTTGAATTTAACCTTGGCTGCATTTCACCACAAAGGCGATTTTTTTGCGGAGTTGATATTTCCGTCGATGCAAACACAGACAACGGCTTAATCCAAAATAACACGGTATAATCTAAGAAAGGAATGCAGTGTATAAACAAATTTACGATAAAGTGGGCCATAAAAAACAAACAGAGTTGTATGTACATGCGTTAAAATTTCAAACTGTGAAGCTTGAATTGCTTATCAACAGGTTGTCCCGTCAAGTTCTTAAAATGAAAAATAAACTGCGACTTGGACCAGATCACAGTATATCACAAATCGTTGGTTTAACCGCAAAATAACGGCATTTTGCCTTAATTATGTCCATATTAGCACTTTGTTGTCTATTATTCTTCGCATTGTTTTATTTTGAACAATTTTTTACCAATCTTTCAAGTTAATTTTAAAACAATGAATGTGGGAAATGCTATAAACATGTCAAATTTGCTAAAATGGGTAATTTTAGGTAGAAATATGATTTTAAAATGTAAAAAAAAACCACATTTATCACCACTATTTCAAGATGTCAAATGCAGAGGGCGCATCGCTTGGGTGGCAATAAAGCACCGAATACGGACCTGACGTTTAAAAATAGCTGCAATAATGACTCCAATTTGAAGAGGTCAAGAAAAGTAGATAACAAGAATAGAAACATGACTGATTCTAATCAGTACCTGGGGGGGCCCTGCCAGGTCCGGATTCAATAATATTGTTACAGAATATAATAAAATGCAAATATATGTCACATAAAAGCACTTGTAATTATATAAAAATTCCAAGAAATTTTCACTCTTTATGTTCAAATTTTGATGTTGGAAGACATCAACTCTCTTGATTAAATATACAAGTAATGTATTTTGTTGCAAAAATTGTGAAGAAATTATTATAATTACTATATTCAGAGCAAAATGAATAATAAAAATGTCTGAAAGTTTATGGTGAGATCTGTTAATTTAATAAATGGAAAGTAGTGGGATATGTTGCCTTATAAAATAATTATGAAAACAGCTGACCCAGCTATAAATTATTCCAACATATCGTCATCTGACAAGTCTGCAGAATTTATCAATTATTTAATGAGTGGGTGTCATTATATGAAATGAATCATGTTAAACCTTCATTCCTCATCAAAATAAATAATTAAACAACAAGGAGAAACTTTTTTGTGAATAATTGAAAACATATTGAAACTGCGTAAATATCGTTAATAAATACCTCATGCTGTACAATATCCCAGGTATTTTTAATATCTTCATTTGTGTAGTAGTCGAACATGGTAGAATTGAGTTTATTTTCGAGCATACCTTCCACTTCATTCCTCCGGATATAACCAGCAATTCCAGTACCTATTTCCATGGTAAATATCACAAGTAACAGAATAGAGAACTGCAAGCAATAACAATCAATAAATGTGTTCGACTTTGTTGAATGATCATACCGTAATAACCATGCAATGGTTTTCTTTGACGGCTCCGCAACATCCAAAGAAAGCAACAACGAAAATAATGATTCCAACAATAATCAAAACAAGAGGCGCCGACTGAAAACTGTCATAAACAAAATTGGAGTAATGTCCATAGGCAACATAAATGATGGCCCCGATTGTCAATATTGCAATGCCCGACACCTGTGGAGTCCAAAATTCGCGTTAGCAAAGCGTCGGATGTTTTCAACATTTACTTACCGCAAACAAGAGATTAAAGCAAAAAAGTAAATATTTAACACACGTCATTCCACCAGACACCATTTTGATAGATTTTATTGTAAAATCTGCAAACACGCACAAATTAAGCGTTTCGTCAGCTGAAGCGATGTTAAACCATTACCTTTTCACTAGATTAATTATTCTTGATGTAAACAAACACAGCATTAACACTTTCTTGGTTCTGATTCGTTACATCAGCTTTCAGGACAATCACAATAAAGAATGCAAACGTGATACCTGAAATGCCTGAAACCAAACCACCAATCCCGAAACGTTTACCCCCACCACTCGGATTATTATGGTTGAGTTCTAAAATATTGATGTCAGCGGTATTCAAAGTATGTTTCATCAGACCAATTACTTTCTTACTTTAAAATTTATTGATTTGATCGTTATTCTGGCTCAATCGGGATCAATTTTAACTCGGAGGAGTTTTTACGTGACGTCATTAATGGAGGTTAAGACAATACGTCACTGGATCGCACGATCGTGATTGGTCATTCCCATTGGGACGTCATTTGTTGCTTTCAAAATGTCAAAATACGTCGATAAGTTGTAAGCAGATACGAAAATGTTGCGCAACAGATGTTTTTAAGTACTATCTAAAAATAATGCATTTCTATAAATACGTTGCTGCTTATGAAAACTGGTTTCGAATGTCGGCTTAGATTGTTAAGAAAAACTTTGCGAGCTAAGCCCCTGTAATTTGTGGTGATGATTTTGATGAAAGGATTTAAAATTTATGTTTAGTAGGGTGTAAATATTCAGTGGGCAGAAAATTGGGTTTTTAGGCAATAAAACGAACTTACATATTTTATAAATTATTAGTTTATTTCTTGAAATACCTTTTACCAAAAGAATATACACAAAAATCACATATTTCATATGTACAAATTGAAAAAAGTGTTACTTGCATTTGAGGTTGTTATTCAGTTAAAAGGGAAAGTACATCACATTGACTTTTCTAAAACAGCGTTTCAGTTGAATTTTTTAGCAATTCAAGTCAAGTGGTTAATTTAAAATATCACCAACTTGTTGAGCTTGAAATATATTCCAGAGAGCTATAATAATGTTATTACAGAATACATCTATTTCTAAAACATTTTTTTTTTATAAATTGAGCTACAATATTGATTTTTTAGCTAGGTTAAGTAATATTAGTATCACCTGTATAGTACATTGAAGCGATTTGTTTTCTTGCTGGTAAATTATATTGCAATTCTTGCAAGCAATTGGTACGGATATAATGATCCTGAGATAATTTTTACACACTTATATACAAAAAAAGAAAAACAAATGGAAACTTATTTCTAGGAAATAAATACAAAATAATTTGACAAACAGATTTACACATTATTTAAAATCAAATAAATAAATAAACGACAAGTTTTAATATAAAATGACCACATGGAATTTATCAAACAAAAAACATTTTTGAGTTAAAATTTGTTAAAAATATGCACATTTAAAATAAATTAAAATTATTTTGGATTAAATATGACTATTTAAAAAGAGGTTCCTTTTAAAAATTCACCACACTTCTTTTTTTCATATTACATTTCACTCACTATAATTTTTTCAAGAGGAAATGGAAAAATTGTTTCCCTTTTTCACTAATTATTTGATGACTGTCAAAGTTCTTTCAATAGTGCCGACTTTGCGTTCTTCAATTTATCTAATCGTTTTAATAAATGTGTGTTTGACGTCTCCAGTTCTTCTGCCCTACTCAACGCCTCTCTCGCCTAAAATAAATCATAATTAATTTCAGCAATCCCACCAGTTGTACAATGTTTCTTCAAAAACACCAAGCACACACCACACCAAAACACACTAAAAATACACTTAGTCATTCTGTAGTTTGTGAACACAAATTAGTCATACAAAAAACCCCCCAAAAAAAAAAATGTATAATCATAGTGACTGATTCTCTACTTTCTCTGTTCAGTAAGTAGAAAAAATAATTTCTAAATCTGATATTACTAAACAAATACAAAATCTATTAATCATATCCTAGTACAAAAACCTCTAAATTTTTGATCTTTCAACGTTTCGTCAATTGAGTGAGTCACCACTATAAAAATTAAAAATATAATAGATTTTTTATGGTACATTCTCATAATACTTAAAAACATATACAACTGGCTTCTGTCGCAATAGAATTTTAAAAAATATGTAATTATAAAAAAGTTATCTATGTAGAAATAAAGCAATTACTTTTAATGGCCGAAACGCCCTCTACTGACACAACCGAGTAAACCACAGTTGAAGTTTATTTTTTATTAAATTTCCGACAGTAGAAGTTCACTAAAGAAAACTTTACAGTGCAGAACGAAAGCATTAAAATTTTAGGGTGAAAATGAAAAACTGTGAAAAAAAAACTGTAGAAAAAAAAATTTATTCAAATTATTGTACAAACTGAAAATGACTCGTTAATAATGTGTGTTAATATGTTATTATTAAAGGTGAAAAATGCTACATTACTATGAATAATAGAATGGATCATGTCAATTATATCGCTCCAAGGGATTGCCGAAACAAAAGTCGATCACGTTGCTGGATCAATGCCATTTTTGAGGCTTCCATTAGCATTAATTGCTGTTTCAAGTTGGTAACCTGGCACAACTCACCTTTCAGTCTTATACATTCAAAATGAAGTTTTATTTACATAAACAGGAGTAAATAATAAAAATATTAGTTTCATTTTCATAAAAGAAAACAATATTATATTAATTTGTCCTTTTAAATCATATAAATGTAAAAAAAACACACACAAAAAAGCATCATTTGTTAGTAAGCCACTAACTACTACCTCTATAAACTTTCTGATACATCAGTGGAGTCAGTTAAAGAAGCCTGTAATTAAGAAACACGTGCCAAATAAAAAAAAGTTGTGACTGTGGTTGAGCAAATAAAAATAGTGAAGCCATGCGTTTATTGGTGTTTTCTTTAACTCACCTCTCTTTGTAATTTTCGTTTTTCAGCTTTCAGTGCTTCTTCGGCTTTTTCTGAAACTTCAGCGGCAGCTTTATACCGAATAACTTGACTTTCTAGCCTCGCTACTGTGGCCTGCAAAGTGGCGACGTCTTGTTCCGCCTTTTGCGCCCGGAATTTGTAATCGCCGAGCTGTTTGCTCGCTTCCCCTGAAATGTTTCGTTTAAAAAACATTTTCAACAAAACTTAACGACTCACTCTGTAGATCTATTTCGTCTAAATCGTGTTCGGAAGATGGTCCATTTAGTGTGCTGATTGAGTTTGACTTTTTCCTTTTGTTCCTTTCCTCTTCTAATTCTAATTTCAAATGACTAATTTGATCTTGCAGTTCGCTTTTTTCTTTCGTGAATTTGGCCAGCCGCACATCTAGACTTCCTTCGCCCGCACTTTCTAACAGGTGTGCATTTTCTACACTAACTAAAGCCTTCTTCGGTGTACCTATACTATTTAGACTTATATCGCCGTTTCTTTGTTCTTCTTCGTTGGTTACCTCTTCACCGACAATGACTAAACCTTTTTCGCTTATTAATTGGTCTCTTTCTTCCAGTTCAGCCTTGGTCACAGCCAAATCATCTTTTAACTTTGCGCACAACCGTTTGAGTTGGTCGTGTTCTCGACATTTCTCTCGGTGTTCTCGTTTCAACTGGGAATGCTCCTCTTCCAACTCTTCCAACCTGTTTGTGTTCGTCAGCCAATCAGCTTTTCCGCATTGTTAAAACACCACTCACCTATCCTTAAGTAATTCCAGCTGATATGTCTGAGAGGTCTTGTCGTTATCGAGTTGGGCGTTGGCGATCATCGCCTTTCGGAATTTTTCCTCAAATTCCTTCAGTTCATTCTGTGAACAAAATGTAAAATGATTAGTCCTCTAGGTTGTTGCTCACTCTGATATTTAATATGTCACAAATATAATTACTGTTTATTTAGCAAATACTCTTTTCACATTTTCCTTAATAATGAGTTTAATTACTGCCAGGTAATTATTTCTATGATAGAAGCGATCCGGTATTTATAAAATGTTGACCTCTAATGACAGTCTTAACCCCCACTCATTATAACTAACAGTTCAAAAAATTACAGACGTTTTCGATAAGACAATAAAAATTATTTTAAAACACGTACACTTGTGTATGGAACAGACTTGTAAGATTATTTCATTATCAACATTTTAACATCTTTAACAGCTACTTTTATCGCAATAATTAACAATACAACACATGGGTAAAGAATTTTTGTGATGTTGCAACAGGTTATGAATGGATGGGTGACATGATCTTCACTAACTCAAATGTTGGCTTTCATTTTTGTTTGCAATATATAAAAGTTAATATAAGTTCTTCTGTTGAAACTTATTAATGGGATAGTAATTTCACAATTACAACTTCCGGTTGAGCCGAAAATGATATAAATTTCTGCTCTTGAAATATCACTCTCCAAATTATGTCGAATATTTTAAAAAACTATATTTTTCACGAGTTCAATGACGCACTGCAACGCACTTCATTTTTAAAAAATTTGTTTCTTAAAAAATATTTAAACGCTAAATTAAAGGCTTCATTCAAAAAAAAAAAAAAAAAATTCTTAATACTTTCGAGGTTGTCATAGAAACAAGATTGTGTGTGATTTATGCAACAGCTCGAACATAATGAAATTTTAATTTTCGTATTTGTCGTTCAAAATTTTCGAAAGTAATAAACGTGTTATGGCTTAAACCATCATTTTTTTAAATAATACTAAATATACATGATGATACCGTTGAATTAAAATATTAAAACCAAATACGATGCACTCTTTTCCGTAAAAAAAAAGGGACAAATTTTGCGTCCTCCTTACTTACATCTCACTTTTAAAACACTACATGAGAAACTTGTTTTGACATTACAACCTTCATTTAACTCTCTTTATGGTTATGTTTAATTTTCTTTTGAATTATGACTGTTTAAATTTGTTAGCATTTTTCAAAATTTACCATTTAAACATCGGAACCTTATTGAAAAAGCCAAATAAGTTAAATTATCAAAAAAATTTTCAGTTAAACGTTTCCTCGGGGGATTATAATATCTTTAGAATTTTAAAAAATTCCCGGTACTTGTTTAAATAAGAGTTGAGGTATTGGAATTGGAATTCCAAAATATTTTGCCGCTTTAAAGCATGTTGTCAGTTCCAATGGTCACTTGATGCTATACACTTTTATGGACATGGTAGTAATGTTAAAACAAACTGTAGTGTTTTTAAAACTGTTTCATTGATGTGTCACTGATTGTTCTGTCTTTTATACTTTACCTGTATACTAAATATACATTTTCTCTAAGATAATAAAAAAACTGAATATGGTCTGTTTTATTTAATATAAAAAGCTAACCGTGTTATGGATAGTAAAAATTATTTCCAGTCTGTACAAATGAGGTAAATTTTTTAAACATGACGTGTTATTAAATCACAAGATTTTCGTTCCTCGTCTTTTCTTTCAAATAATACATTTTATAAAAATTCGGCTCATGTTGAAATATTGAACAGATTTGCCAAAGAACCACCTTTTTATATATGTATTAGATATTTTCACGGAAACGAGATACTCCAATTCAACAGACAAGTTAATATTACAAATATTTTCCAGCAAATCGCTATCATGAGGGGCTGTAGAGTATCAAAATGTGACCATTTTTATAGTACAGTTTTCTGCGAAAACGTCTTGTTTGAACCTCGCCAAAATACCTGAACGCAGTATTTCCTTTAGAAAATTTTTCTCTGAAGATTTGTTTCTCCCCCCAGCTTATCAGTTTAGTTCGACCTGACTTGTTGCACAGACAGAAGGAGAGAATTTCCCTTACCCGCAAATCCCTGAGGCTGCCGCCATCCTCCAAGGAATCTTCGGAACTTCTCCTGCTGGACAGATACCTGCTTCCAGCAGCGGAGGTCCTGGCCGTTCTGGCCATAGGTTCGGCCAACATATCGAATTGTCTATCGGCATTTTCCTCTTGCTCCTTCTGCTGTCTCTCCAGTTCGCGCATACGTATCTCCCTAGCTTCAGCTCTGGCCTGCCGTTTGGCCCACAGACGTGCTTCCGCCTGAAAACAACATCACCTCATGAACAATTTCGAAATATCGCCACGGAACGCGAAATACTTCGTCACTAGTCTTTAGCATTAACTGTTGAATAACATCGTCCGCCCCGGCGCACACCCTCGGCCCGTCGACATCGGTCGAACTCTCCGTTTTGGTAACGCCGTCAATTTTAACGGAATTCTCAGCCATTTTTTAAATTTTTTTACTGCCAACTATAATTGAACCATTTATAACGAACACTTCGTAAGCTTATCGCGGCACCACATTTTATCACACTGATAAGAATATGTTTTTTTTTACAATTCACCGTAAATAACGTTGGCCAAGTAAAATACTTTTCGTGATTTCGTTATATTTTCTCGGCAAATCGATGAACGTTAAACTCGATTTGGGTTAATTTTTACATCACGACACTTAAGGAGAAAATTCATAGAAAAGAAATAAATAACACCTACCTGGACGATAATAAATGCGGTTCTGAAACTTTGATAGATCTTAATGCAAAATACAACAGTATTTTGGTAGAGTTTTGTTAGCATTATGATACGTAATGAGCGTAAATTTAGTCAACAAAAGTCGCCAAATATTTACGAAATTATAAAACTCTGCTCCTCAAAATAAGCAATAAAACCGATGAAAAACACCTGACAAAAATATCGTTTCATTCATGGTTTTTAGGACTCCTATTGGGCTACCTACTGCACGAAATATGACGCAAGAAATAGTGATATCATCCTTATATAAAGAACATATGGTCGAGTGTGTCAATAGATCACATAAAGGAATTCCGCTGGCCGATGTTTACTTACATAAGAGAATTCAGAAACATTCATGCAAAACAATCATCTTTTTTATGCACTATCCTGTATCAGTCATTTTATGACACAAATATTTGTGATTATCTTGACTATAGTATATTCTTAAAAAATCCCTCAATGCTTGAGTCCAGATATTTGCAACAATAAAATTGTGGTAGAAGATAATTATTATTTTCATTGTTTCAAACATAATCTCATCAGCAGCAGTTAGGTTAGATGACGCCTTTAACGATACACCAAGTCAAAACAAAAGGCCATAATTTCAAATGTTATTACTTCTTTAATAATTAAGGAATTCAGTCAAGTTTATCTAACATTCTGCTTATTAAAATACGAAAAGCAAGTCTGGATCTAAGTTTGGCACGATTATGATAAACAGTGTATCATTTTAGAATTTAATAAAGATCAAATAAATGTGTTCCACGCGTTATAAACAAGCATAATAACTAATTTCTTGAACTTGTTTCAAGGTCTTACTATTTTTAATTTTTTGAAAATATTGAGGCTTTTACGATATTTTTAACAGTTTTGCTTATGACAGCGTGGGCAATTACTGCAAAATAATTCTATTTGCTATGACCTAGAAATGCGGCTTGTAATAATAACAAAGTTTTATCAACTATAAAAATAATCACTGTCCACATTTAATGTTCGTTCGGCGATAACTTCCATTTTCATAGCACTTCTGAAAAATAAATACATAAATATCTAAATAAAGTTTTTTCCAGTCAAACAATTATATTAAATAGAAAAACAATAAAGAACCAAACATAATTTTTGTTTATTCACATTTTTTCTATCATTAAATATTTTTTAATAATTTTAAAAAAAGTTTTCTTTAGACGCTCTTTTCACCGGTAATAAAAAATAAGTTCATTCGTTTTTATTTCAATAAAGTGATCTTCTTTACAACTTCCATGAATAATGTTTTTTTTTTTTTCAAAATAATAAGATAAATTCGAGTTGTGAGACTAATGGAATACTGCCGCTAAGAAATACTTTGGATATAAAGAATTTTTAAAAAATTGCTAAATATATTAACCGTTCTTACGTTCTTATAATTTATTAAAACTTCAACATAAATTTTTAAATTCACCTTACTTGATTCAAATATTCAAAGAAATAAATATTTTTTATTATTTATACTTATTAGATTTACTAGTTATAGTTAAGATGAAAAATAGCATCACGTTAAGTATTCTATGTTCTATTGATGAATTCAATTTAATATAAAATTGAATTAATCCAACCTTTACTTCCTTATTGAAACCATTGTATTGCCTTCCAAATATACGAATGAATGATAACTAAAATTGTAAATTAAACAACAATGCAATTTGTAACATAAGTACATAAGCCTGTTTTGGGAGTTTCATTATTATGTACCTGCGTTGGAAGGACGGTACTTAACAATGAAATATCCAAAGTGGTAGGACTTATGTTACAATCTGTATTGTTTTTTAATTTACAATTTTAATCATTCACTACTATATTTGAAAGATAGTAGCATATCCTCTACTGCTACTTCCTTTTAAATCAATTTATGGATTATTCAAAACTGAAATACAAATATTTCATTTATCATGTAAAAATTAAAACTGAATATTTTGAAATTGTTGCAAGCAGCAATTTTATATTGATTTAAATTTCTGGAGTAGATGATAAAATGTGAAGCGTATTGATTAATTAAACACTGTTCCTCGTTCCATGATAACGCAAAGAATTTTTTACAATAATTCAACACATTTCTAATTATAGTACATTATGAGAAATTTTCAAATACGAAAAATATTAGCGACTTAAAAGCCAAGTGTAATGTTAATTTTAGGACGAGACAAAAAACTAGTAATCTGTAGCAGTATTACAACATTTTAAAATTTATCTCAGCTGTACTAGAAAATTATTCCACTTATTTAAAAAAAAAAGTGGGCATATTCTTGCAAATTAATAATTTTCCATCAAAATTATACAGAGATATTCAAAAATTAACATTTTTGTTGGTAAAAGTTGAAATCTGAGTTTCTTAATAATATAGAATAAGCAATAAAAATTTAAATCGTGAATTAGTAGGTGAACTTTCGGAAGTTTTTACAAAATGAATTGTTACTAGCTTTTAAAACACTTGTACGTTTTTAACGTATGGGGTACCTTAAAAAGTTTGTAGTATTGTTATCATAGAACACAGTTTATTACACGCGGTCAACTGACAAATTTCGAAGCGAAGTAGACGTCACATTTCCCCCAAAAACCTCAATTTGGTTAAGGTGAAGTACAATTAATTATACAAATGTTTGTATGATTCATCCGTACACTGGAACCCCAATAATGTCTTCCTGTAAACGCTGTAAAAATAATGTGCAAACCTGACCACCAGTGAACAGGAAATTGTTTATATCATCTACGACGCAAGGTTTTCCTTTTAATTTATAAACAATACGCAAATTGTACATTGTATTTCACCGAAAGATCAATTTTTCAAATAATAACGTAATTTAATTAAATTCCATAACGTAAAAACGACTTATCGAGATAAAATCTCGACAAAAAAAGACGCCCCCGCATGTTGAATCATCGACCGGACCATACTCACTTTTTTCTTGCACATAGAGACCGTGGTAACGAACAGGACATGAGCCGGGGCGTTTTCGTGAAGACAATCGCTCAAAGATGGACTCCTCCCCAGTTGATAGCCCCATTTCGAATGGACCACCACTTCCGGAACGACCACCATTGTCCTGACGAATTTTTCGCGAACGAAACACCTTATTATGGCACCGAATAAAACCATGTGGCTAACTTGAAAGATTTTTCAAGCACGCTATGTCAATATTTGGACTTGCTGATAAAAGTCGAATAAACAAAAAAAAATCCAAAGATCATCCCAGAAGAAGAGAAGGTCAATCACTGCACCATGTCGGACTGGAGACACGACACAAGACTACTAGTAAGAACTATTCATACATAAATACCTACAGGCGAAACCCCTCATAAGAGACGCGGAGTTCATTCGCCTAAAATACCAACGATTCAACGAAAGTAGAAGGTCCAAGCGTGGAGGCGTCCCTGTGAAGCCGTCTTCGCGGTCCAAACCCCTTTAAAACGAGTTCAGTCCCAAAACTTCGCCCAATCTAAAATTGTGCAATATCTTAAAATATATTTACTTTTTACGTATTTAAAAATCGCTAAAATTTCGACTCTGTTGGCAATTGCGATGATTTCTGATATTTTTGTTGAATTATTTTAGTACTGGGAAAATATAATAGTAATTATCAAAAAAAAGAACAAACACTTTGGAACAAATTCTTTAAGTCACCTTTGTTTTGATTAATATTTAGTAACACAAATAAGATGTTCTTATCGCTTTGGTAAACAAACAAATGCGACTACATAGATAAGATTAATAAAAAAGTATTTAAACAACGAAACTGGAACTATTAAGTAGACATAACTTTTGGTGCTACTTCTTTCTATAACTGGTAAGTGTTTTTTTTTTTTTTCAATTATAAAATGGAGAAAAATGTTGCGAAGTCAGTTTCTACACGTCAAATTCAAGCGTATAAATAGAGCATTATTCAGTTTTATTAATGCAATAAAGATAACTCCTTTATCTGAACATTTAATTAATTTCCATTCCAAAGCAAACACTACCAAGTAAATTAATTTCGTAAGTAAGCATTCTGAATTTTTTCTGACATTGAAAATTCGCCCTCACTGCTTTTATTGATGTTGATGGTACAGTTGGTTGCCTAATATAGACATAGTGAAGACGTCTTCTTACGGAAGTAATTTCACCCTCGCTATAAATGCATCTATACGAAACTTAAAATAATTCTTCCTAAAAATAGTCGCCAATATAAAAAGGGTGAATCCCATCTTCCCATCATAAATCTAGTGCAATAAAAAAGTTAGAGAAAACACATCAAGGCGATAATTAAACCGGAAACGTTTCCGGTTATGAAAGAAAACACATCGCTTTTCCACCGGTTCCTGTTGGCTCCTTCTAAAAGGTGAGATAGACGCAGATGCGTAAAAAACACAAATATCTAATTTTAATACATGTATCGTCTGTGTAAACGCCATCTCAAATCATCGAAAACAAACATTTCTCATGGTTTGAAAACTTTCTGTTTTCACGTCTTTTAACAAAAGTGCAACATTTATAGGAGACGACGAAATTATATATGCGCGTTCCCGTTACAAATATAGACCTGGATCGCTTTATTTTCATTCCGAAAGTCTCCTATGCATCCTCACCTATATCCGTTCCATCTCCGAAACGGTTCTAAATTTAACCACGTATAACAATAACGTTTTATTAACAAAACCTGATTAAAATGGCGATGGGGGTGAGCTTACCTCTTTGGCGATTTGGTCAAGTGCCTGGTCCTCTGCAGACGACTTGGCTGCGATACGTCTTCGGCCGCCAACGCCGTCCATGGCGAGGAGTTACCGGAGAGGACAACACCAACACCAGACCTGGACAATACACGAAAAACGTCACAGGGGATCACAAGGCACAGGCCAAACATTGCAAACATTGAAGTTTTCCAACAAGTTTTTATTTTTTGACGATTCTGTTTAATTTCTGACTTCAGCCAAACAACCTCGGGCCAACTTGCCGCTAGGCGGATCACCACCAACCCATTACGATAACCTCTCATTTCCTATTCCTAGATTATGCAACCTTTTCATTTTCAAATTAATCTGATTCTATTTTCTGGGGGACTGTTTAATTTAACACAAACGGCCAACTCAAACGGTTTAAAAATTGTAGTTTTATAACTATTTACAAAAACATCTAAATGGAACATTTATGGCCACATTCGCGCCTCGTTACACGGCGCCAAACTGATTAAAGGCTAAAAATTTAAAAATCTCAACTGACACTACACTTTTTTCCGCTTTCATCATCAGTAAAATTTTAATTTTAGGTTATTGGCATTTTTAACAAATTATTTTAGTTATAAATACGGCCTCCATTTACATACTTTCTTTTACACTATGGATAAGCGCAGGCAGCTGTCATCAATTCTTTAATGATTGTTGTTAATACATACAAGGAATTTACATTAAACGTGTCTTTTAGTCTCGGAAACAATAAACATAAAATCTTTGTACAAGGTAACACAAGGGCGAAGCGAAGTCATTGACAGGACATTAAGATTAATGTTATATATTCGTTATCAACTACTTCCTAAAAAGATACGGAAGTGAAAACCACAATGTCAGAATAAAATAAAAATGATAAAATTTTAATGAACTGTCACTAAAGAACAGCAATGATCGATAAGAATACTCACCCTAGACCAATATCAGGGGGAAAATCGTTATTCAATAGAGTTTTATTTACTGTTCAGGTTCATGAAAATTTAATTATCACGGTTTGAATGGTGTGACAACGCTATAAAATGGTGAATTGGCCGATAAACATCGATACGTTAAGGAGATAATTAAAATAACAAATAGTCCTGTCTCCAAATAATAAAAATAGAATCTATTTTAAAAGCTGAACCAGTTAGCAATTAATAAAAAATTAACTATTATCTAGCGGGTTACGACTCGCAGCAAGCGCGAGGGGGCTTCCTGTTCAATAAATGCAAGTAATGATTACTGGTGATAATGAAAAGATGCGTAAATAAATGGTATAAACGATTAAAGTAAGCAGGTGTTAGTGGGTGTGCTCGTTTATACCTGGCGACCTGCCAAAATACGAAAAACCACCTAATACTTACTCGCAATTCTGACGGTTCATCTAATTTCCTCCTGTTTTATAATCATTATTAATCCCTCAAACTCCAATTTCAACCAGAATCCAGACAAAATCAATTAATCTGATCGACCTCTTGAGACGTCTGAGGGGTGTAACGAATACAAAGAAAATCACAAATTGTTATCACACACACATCGAAACAAATCACAACGCTTGATAATTTCTTGATAACAACGATACACTACTTTATCTTATCACAGGACAAATTACAAAATAATCTCAGTTATATGCAAAATTCTACACATGTGTAAATTTGTGACGACATTTCTTTTTCGGTTCGCGATCCACGACTGCCAACATTCAATATTCGCGAAGTCCCCAAAAGCCAACTGTCAAACTCGCAGTGTCACAAACCTAACAAGACTGACGTTTAAACGTGCGTTTACATTCTCAGTTAACAATAGGACTAGTTCTTTTTTGTGTCTTTAAATGGTTTTAAACATTTTTATTATTTAATTATCTTTAATTCAATGCAATTTTTTTAAAACAAAACTTAGCTTCCATAATAAGTATTTCTCGTTTTCAAGTAAGCAAAATATTCGTAACCCTACATTTTTATTTATTTTTAGATACTTTACAAGCAAATTAACATTTAATAACTGGTAATAATGTCTGAAAACGTAAGTGTTAATATTTTGAAGATGATACTATTTTAACGTTAACCTTTTTAAAGGTTGATAAGGCGGTAAAAATTTACAGATCTTTGTGTTTGAATCCTAGTTTAATTGGTGCCAAATTAAGAAATAATCAAGCTGTTGTTAACACTATTTGGTCTCAACGCAATTTGGAACGAGGAGAAAACACCAAGTTTCTTAGAAGCATAGCAGTTTCACCAGATTTAAGCAAAAATTATGAATTGTTACCTGTAGATGTAACTAATGAGTAAGCAACAATTAGTTTGATGTGATTTTTCGCTAATTATTTCTTAAAGATTACTTACGGCAACATCACCATCTGAAAAATTGAAGGCTGTACTCAAGAGTTCTAATGAGAAGCAGTATTTGGAGATATGGCAAAATCAGAATTTAACTAAATCTGTTGATCTGAATGCTTTAGATATCCATGGAGATGTCTACACAGATGGTAATTATTACATGATCAGCAAATAAATTCAAATTAATTGTTACTATAGGTGAGTTTCGTTCGTTTGAATGGTCACCTGATGAAACCAAATTACTTTACATTGCCGAGTTAAAAGTACCTAAATCTGAACCATTTTATAAAAGAAACTCCAAGAAAAGCAATAAAAATTCTGACTCTGATAAACCTAAGACCACTAAGGGTGAGGAATATTTGTACAGACAAGATTGGGGGGAGCAGTTAGTTGGAAAAAAGAAGTCTGTAATTGCTGAATACAATACTGAGAAAGATGAAGTTGAAATATTAGCTGGCATACCAGATGATGTTTGCCCTGCTCAAGTCATATACTCACCAGATGGCTCTTATGTAGTGGGTGTAGCTTATAAAACTGAACCACGAAAATTCGGTTTGATCTATTGTACCAATAGACCAAGTACCATTTTTACCCTTGATTTCAGTGGAAATTATGGTAATAGATTAGTTACAATTTGGTTGTTTGTTTTAATTATTTTGTTTTAGCGCCATTCCCACTGGACAACAAAGCAGTCAAATCTCCAGTATTTACACCTGATGGTAAAGCTCTTATTTGGTTACAGAGAGATGCAGGAGGGCCCCATGCTGCTGCCATGGCTCTTATGAAAGCAAATATTCCATTGCTTGATAAAGTGAGTATTTTTCTGTTTGATGTTGGTAACACCAACACTCTAAATTCTATTGATTAATCATGAGCAAAGAGGAGATCATTAACCAATGGGAAATGTGATGTAAAGTTTTGCGTGCAATTTAAAAATATCAAATTAGTGATGTTTTAAATAAATATGCAGCCGACCATAACAATTGTTGTGGACGTGGTCAGGAGGGAGATTGCAACTGATAATGGTACAAAGTTTTATGGATTATTTAATAATGGATTTGTTAAGCGTTGCTTTGCCAGTGGTAATAGATTAGTGTTATCAACCAATCAGAAAAACACAGTTAATACTTACATTATTGATATAGGTAAATACATAATTCTTAGAATTGTTGATGTTATAAGACGAAATTTTAGATTCTGGTAAAATTACTGAGTTAAATTATAATAATGGAAGTCAGGTAGTGTTGGATGTTGTTAATGATGTAATTTTGGTAAACCGACGCAATTATTTAATGCCGGACAAGCTGGCCATTTGTAAACTACCTCCCAAGGAATCTGAAGTGCCATTAAACTGGATTGAACTCACCACAAGTAACGTAATTCCCGGTTTAGAAAATTGTATATATGAGTATCTTGATTTATCTCAAAAAACTGATGATAGTGTTAGTAAGTTTGATTCTGTAACTTATAAATAACATTTATTGAGCCGATATGTTTTAGAAACCTTCTCGGCGATCTATTTAGGCCCTAAAACAAGCGCTGACAAATCTGTAAACCTTATCGTTTGGCCCCACGGAGGCCCACATAGCGCATTCGTCAATAATTTTTCATTAGAAAGTTCACTGTTTTTGTCAATGGGTAAATATTTAATTTATTAATATCGTCACTAATTTTATTGTTGTCGTAGGTTTTGCAGTCCTCTTCATTAATTATCGCGGTTCCATCGGGGCTGGTCAAGATAGCGTAGAATTTCTTCTAAGCAGAATCGGACAGACAGACGTTTCTGATTGCATTTTAGCAACTCAGACGGTGTTGGAACGTCATTCTTCCCTTAATCCAGACAGTATGGTTCTTTTCGGCGGTTCACATGGCGGTTTTCTTGTAACACATCTCAGTGGGAAGTATCCTGATATGTTTAAGGCTGTAGTTGCAAGAAATCCAGTCATAGATGTCGCATCTATGAGTATTATTTCTGATATACCTGATTGGTGTTATGTGGAATCTGGATATGAGTACACTCAGACTGGTAAACTCAATGATGAAGTGCTTTTGGTAATGCGAAAAGCTTCACCTATAGAACTTGCTCATAATGTTAAAGCGCCAACAATGTTACAAATTGGTTCAAAAGATCTAAGAGTTCCTCCGCACCAGGGATTGGAGTATTACAACCGCCTTAAAGCTAACGGCGTTAAAGTCAGGTATTTGCTCAACCATTGACCTTTCATTTTTTAATCTTTATTTTCTCTAGGTTGAATTTATATGAAGACAATCATCCCCTAGCAAACATTTCCACCGAAATCGATAATTTAATTAATTCACTGCTTTGGTTTCAAGAACATCTCAGTAATGAATGATGTATTAATCACACTTTTAATAATTAAATAAGATGGAAAAGCAATGACATAAAACATAAATAATATTATAAACTTGTTTTTATTCAGAAGATGTACAAATTAAACAGCCAACAGCTCTTCCTGTACTTTTTTCCATGAAGCAAGGGGTCCATGTTCAGGCCTGTACTGAACATTGCAGCCATCAGGGGCCAGCCTTCCTTGTTCCTTTAAGTTATCATAAACTTCTCTGTCATACTTAGTGAAACCGAATTTCTTGGAAACATAGATTTTTTGACGCCCAGGGAACTTGAACTTGGCACGACGTAGAGCTTCGATTACTTGAGCCTTAAAACGGTCGCTAGATCTCACGCTCATAATAGGCTGACCAATGCGAACGCGGGCCACTGTACCTTGAGGTTTCCCAAATGCACCTCTCATTCCAGTTTGGAGCCTACAATTGGTTCGTTAAAATTGCACAGTCATGCTTCATTGCATTTTTCAAGGTCGGCTTTGATAAAAATCGACTCACCTATCGGCTCCAGCGCACGATAACATCTTGTTAATGCGGATCACGTGGAAAGGATGGAGTCTCATGCGAATATGGAACTGATCCTTGCCGCAATTTTTCACCAAGTATTTATTGGCGCAAATACGTCCCGCTTCAAGAGCTTCAGAGCTAAGCTGTTCATACTCGTCTGATACTAGATGGACGCATAAGGGGAAATCGTCCACAGATGCTTTCTTTTTTCCCAAATCGAAGATACGAATTTTGGGGTCTGGGACACCACGACAGAAACGCGACTTGGGGTAGGGCTTGTTTTTACAGTAGCGATAACTGGAAAAATTCAATTATATTTTAATAATTCTGTGGAAATAATTTAATGATTGTAAAACTTACCATCTCGCTGGACGTCTACCCATCTCGATCTGAAAACAAAATAAATACAATTATACGTGACTAGTGAAAAATGGTTAATTGCAAGTCACTTTAACCGAGATTAAATTGAAAATTGCATAGGATTGCACAAATATTTAAAGAAACAAACCTTTGAGTAGACGACACGAACACGACCGACAATAAAGAGGTTGACAAGCACTGCTACCAACCAAATAACAATGGGATTTGCTGGGAAAAACAAAATACCCTAAATAAACTTGAATTCATTTAATCGTTAACCGATACCGATAAATAAAAAAAGTAACTAGACGTATACATAATATATTAACAAATTATATACAAAACCAGAATCATCTTTAAAATGCGAAATATTTTCCAAACCACTGAAGCTAAATAAATTTAAAATTTCACAATATATACAACAATATAGATACTATTATTTTGTAAATCTAAGTCTTGTGCAGTAAAATATTAAATTATCAATTATTTCGAACATAATTTATCTCAAATGAGTATTTTAGTTGGGTAAACATAAAATTATACAACAATAATCTCGAATTGCGATGATGCCGGACACAAAAGGTGAAATGGGTGCTCTAATATTTATACAATAAAATTATATCTTATTGCCCACAACAATTCATCCAGTAAATTATAGAGTGCTTTCATTATATTTTATTATTAGTCAAGTGCGGTGTGGTTTGTTTTTGAATATTTGCTGTTTTACTGAACTACAAACGTCAATTTGTAAAAAGAGGTGACCTGACCTGACCTGACCTTGACTACTCCACTAATTAAAACCGAATTATAAATTGGCTATAATAGAAATTCCGAATCAAACTAAAGGTGAGGTTTAAAATGAACATAAACTAGACCAAACCCACATTGACGAAATAACGTAGATTGTTTGTGTATGGACATACTTAAATATGTACGGCTCTTTCATTTAAGCCATTATGGGCCACAACTGCAAGTAAATGTCTGGTGCTGGAACCGCTAGTATAGCTGTCGCCGCTACTTCTAGCACTAGCATGGGACATAGGTGTTCCCGGCAATCTTTGTGGGGTACTCTCAACAGAACTCGTGGCTCCAGTACTCTCATATAAGGGTCCAGGAGTTGGCGCTGGTTCTTCAGGAGTATAGTAATCTGATTCATCTCCGCGCTCTTCCCCATTGTTCCCTTTTAAATACAACCGATGAAAAAACACATAATTACAATATAGTGCGCTTACTGTAAGATTTATTCTTTTCTGAAGATGGCCGCGACGTAATTTCTTCATGATCAGTGTCTGCATCATCGATAGGTTCTACAACATCCACCATATTTAAAGCCAAGTTTCCGCTTCTCATATTATCTGTGTTCTGTAAAAGCGGTGATAGTTTTTCTGCTTCACTATCTTCATCACCATTTTCATCTTTCTCCGACTTTTCATTGACGTGTTTGACGGCATCGCGTGGCCGATGTTTCACTCTAGCACTGGCCGACTCTTTTTGATCGGAGAGCAGGGGGCATTTTGGAGTTTCCTTGTTTTCTTCATCGCGCGTAGTCATCAAGACACCATACTTGAATAAAAAATGTTACTTCAAAAATGCAGAATTGTTATTTCTAACACATACTTCAGGCGTATTAGGATCAGAACCTTTATTTTTCAATGGCGTACGATCGGCACTCCTGTTCAAAATCTGGGCGGCTTGAACAGCATGTTCGCTGTCAGGAGTTTCGACAAGATCGGGCATCGCTGAAGGAGGTTGCCGAGGTATGCACGGACCATTGAGAGCCTCAATCAGAGAAACGGCTTCATAACCTGGTGGAATATTATCACAACTACCCTGTAAAACCAAAGTTTTAAAATCTCGACGAAAAAATCGAAGAATGTTTACATCTGGTGGATTTATAGGGGCCAAATTCGGGTTGGCACATTTCTGTAATGCTCTGATTTGCAAAAGAGCTCGAAATGGGGCCCGGCAAATGGGGCAGTTATTTGCTTGGTATCGCAGCGAATCAGCGCAAGAATTGCACAAACATAAATGACGACAAGGCAATATTAAAGTATCTCGTACATCGCACATGCAAATGACGCATTCTGACCCGTTGTCTTCAGTCTCATCATCACCAGATTGCTGAAATTTCGCGCTTTTTACAGTTTCAGAACATTTTAAAAAACGAATACCTTGTCGTTATTTTTATTTTCAATGCCATAAATTTCTTGAAGTAAATAGCAAAGACCATCGACAAATAATTTCTGCTTGAGAGCCTTTAACACGTAAGTGCCATCAGTGAGTTTTTCAGCAGTTGCAATTGTGGTGTGTGATTGTCTCATATCTACAAATATAATTCATTTGGATCTTGTTCTTGTTTGGTCAAGTTAAACTAACCCTCTGCACCTTCTTCAGCGACGCAATGGATTGCAATTGGAATGATTTCTCTGTCGACATCATACAAAAGCTCTTCTTCTGAATATTTTGAAGGATCAAAAACATGAGTCATCTGGCAGAATTGTTGATTCGCCCCACGCTTGTAATGGAAAGTTTCTGAGGTCATTGAAGGGTCACGAGGCAAATACCTTAAAAAGTAATCTAAACACAATATTTTTTTCAAAAAGGAAAAACTTACGTGACACCGTTTGGTGTAAATTCTTCAGTACAAAAATAATATATTGTGATCGCACAACGCACATCACAATCAAAAGTAAATTCGATATTAAATGTTGAACTCTTCCCTAATTCAATATCTCTCACATCTCTGTCATTTTTATCAATGGTTGGTTTTGAATAATCAGCAGGCGCTCTCACAAAACGCAAGGATTCTTTTCGGATATTGACAAGACTTTTAAGCGTTTTTGTAGGCTCGTTGGGTTGCGGAGGTGGATAAGGAAACTGAAATGTTGACTGACAATCAATCACTACCACATAAAAAAGTACTTACAGGGGTCGGTCTGCTGCCAAGAAAATTTAGATCTGAATTCTCACCAAATAAATAAGACTCCGGCTGAGGTGTGTCAAAACGTTCACCACCCATTATAAAGTGGCTTCCAAAGTAATTTCCTTTAAAAAGTCGATAAGAAATCACAATAATGTGAAAAAAATGTGATTTATTCTACCTGATCTGGGCGGATATTTGTATGCATGATTGGACACTACATCTACTTCTTCAACACCAGCATGCTGTCTGCTAGTCAAAGCACCCATCTTTTGAGGTTCAAATGTTCGAATTATTGCAAAATTTGTAATTTATTATTTAGCTTGACATATTTTTTATTTTGACATGTCAAACAGTGGCTATTTTAAACAGTTTCCTGTTTTTTATTGGAGGCAATTAAGAACCAAAAGATGGCGCATCTTTCAATCAGTGTTTCCAAACTATGGTCCACAAATACAAAACTCCAAACGTCAAAAAAAGATTTTTACAATGGCGAAGAAATGGCCATGTAAATTCAACAAAATTTAAAAGAAATGGTATGCCGCAATGGAGTCTGATGAGCAGAATCAAGAGCTAGATAAAAGGATAACTGTTGAAGACTTGAATATTGAAATTTTGCCAGTTGTTTACGAAATTATTCGCAGGTTTGTCAACAATATACATGTTGTGATAAGAGATAAAAATAACTTGACACATGGCCAATTTTTCCCAATGTGATTCTTGCATAATCATTTCTGATTTATTTCAGTGTTGAAAAGGACCACCACGATAACACTGCTAAAACTAGAGAGTCCCAAGACTGTTCCCAAAAAGTTCTAGAACTACAAAAAAGATTAGATCAGGCTAGAGCAGAGGTAAGACACTTTCCCGTTATTACCACCAATAAATCATGTTAAATTCTAGATTCGTTTATTACCTGGAATAGAATACAGTAAAGAACAACAGCTTAACCACCTAGAAGCCTTAAAAACTCAGTTAAAGTTAAAACAAGAACTGCTGCATAAATATCGTTACATGTACTCCTTTGAAGTTCAGAAGCCTTAAATGTAAACAAACTCAGTATGGTATTGCGTTTTCTATTGAGACTGTTTGCTAATAATGAGCAGTTGGTGCAAAAACTGAGCGAGTCATATCCTATGCGTAAAGCGGCCCAATTTGTAGTGCGCGTTCTCTCTCAGAGTAAAAATATAATAGAAGAGAGAGGTTTGGAGAGGAAATTAACCCCAGAAGAATTCAGAGAAGCAATGAGGAAAATCGCCCAAAATTTTCAAGGACAGATCAAACAAGCCAGTGACGATATAAAGAAAAGAATGAAGTAATTTTTAAAAATGGCAAATTCTGTCATATTTATTGGATCTCCTGAAAAAAGTCCGAAAAATTTACTACAAACTCTTAAACAGGTGTTTTATGTATCTCCCAATGATGTTATTTTTCGGATTTTTGCGGCTTTTGTGCCACCTGTAGGTAAAAATTACAAAAAAATTTATGTTGACCTGCAGGGACCCTTGCTAGCTCTGTTGATATTGGTTGCTTTTGTAAATTATGGTTATTCTTTTAAAATTACAAACTCGTTCTGGTCTCCTACCGAAACAATTTTGATTTATAGTGTTTTAATGCCGTTGCTGTGTTTTGTCTTGTGTAAAATAGGACGTTCTTGTATAACGTTATGTGAAATCACTTCTCTAGTAGGTTACGCTTTATATGGTCATATTTTAACTTTGCTAGTATCTTTTTTGTGTTTTGACGAGAGTAGTAATTTTTTCTTTTTTATATGTTTAATTTTTTTTGGAGGTTTAAGCACTCTCAGGATAGCATTGGTTTTTTTAAGAACCATAGCTTTGCCAGCTGCGCGATTGCTGATTTGCTCATTTACATCCGTCATTAATATTTTGTTCCTTATTTTCTTACATTTTGCATATATGCATCGGACTTTCCCTCTTAGAACAATATAAATTTAATGATTAATCGTGAAAAAGGTACAAAGGAATGTTTTGGGCTACAATAAAATAAATTACTATTTATTTGTATCATTTTACATAATCGTAAAAAATCATACAATCACACACCATCAGTGTACACTCGGTTCCCAAACAATTTGGACATGTTTTACTTTAAATCGTTTGGTACAGACTTTCAACCTCAAAAACTGTTTCAAACAATTCAAAATTATTCAAAAACAAAACTTGGAAGCGAGTGCGAAATTTTTTAGTCGCACGAGGTCGACTAATTCTTCAACACCTATTGAAAAGTCCAAAATTAAAACTGTAATATTAATAGATTACTCGATTTTGTACTAAATTTTCAAAAAAAATTAATTTTTATTCTAAAACGAATTTCGTGCTTGATTAAGAAAATAGAAATTTATTGCACTTTGGTTGCGTTTTGGTTGGAAATTGAATTGATATTGGTTTCAGTTAATGGCTTGGGGACGTTAGCATTTGGATTGTTTGATTTACCGCGCCCTCCCCTCCTGCCGCGGCCCTTCCTCGATCCTGATTTTTGTCCATTATTTTCACGTTTATCTGTACTTCCTTCGAACGTCGTTTCTCCTGTCGTTGTACCAATCTCTGCAAACTATTTCACACATTATTAGAATCGAATCAATACCAGTTACTCACCTCTTGTAAACCAGACTGAGGATTGTTTTTGCTTGTTGTGTGATTGGCTTGGGTGCCTCCACCGCCATATCTTTGCTGTTTGTTCTGTTTCGATCTCGCATTCGGATGTGTTGGTGTTGTTTGCGTGATTATTCTCACGATATTTCCGACGGCTTTAGTGCGACCTTCACGGAACACCATCCTCTGACCTGGGGTCATGTATTCTGGGTGCTTGATAAAACGAAAATGAATGGCGGCTTTATCTCCGGTTCTTAAACAATCTTTAGACATTCGCACGATACTGGCCGTCTGTCGGATACTGCCACAGTGAACTGTGAAGAATCACGTTAAAAAAAATAAAATGCAGTCCCTGGAGAAGTTACCCATTGCTTGATAACGAGAACTGATGGTTGTGGGATGGTGTAAAACTAAAATTTCACCTTCAAACTCCCAACAAGCTTGAGGATTCAGCGTTGGAGAAACCATAACCATACCCTTCCTGATCTGAGATCGTTTTATCTATCACAAAAAATAAAAGTATGTTTGTTATAAAGCGAAGGTTTATGGATTGAGCAACTATTAAAATGGTTGCCAACTTTTCATGACGTAAAAATCCAAAATACCTTTTTCAGCGCGAAGCTGGCAGTCTGTCCCGCGCGGACTTCCTTCACAGCCATCCGCTTCCTGTGAATACTCTTAACAGCGATTGGTTGAAAATGTCCAAGAGGATCTGGTCCTAACATTAAAGTGTCATTGAGTTTAATAACTCCTTTAAGAGTAGTGCCAGAAACGACAGTACCAACACCCTAAAAAAAATATTTACTAAATGAATACAAAAAAATTATGGGGGCTTTACCGGAACCGAATATGTGTCGTCAATTTGAAATTCTGCAGGTTCGTTTTCGTGATACTCCATCCTTGTCGTTAGTAAATTAAGAAATGTTTTCAACAATTCTAAATTTTCGCCTGAAACGTTAGACACTTGGAAAATTGGACACAATCTACAAGTTAAAAGTTAAAATAGTGTTTTTTATAATTACGAGTTAAGCACCTTTCAGATACAAAATTGGTGGCGCTTAAAATTACATCATCGGTAGTTTTGACCATCACTGGAACTTTCCTGCAACCTGGCGATTTCAGGATTCGAATTAGCATTTTCAGATTATCTTGCAAAACGTTTGCTGGACACATGTCAATTTTTGTCACCACAACAAAAACAGGTACTGATAAAGCAAGAGCTAAACCTAGATGTTCTTTTGTCATTCCTATTATACCTGCATTAGCACCCACCTAATTAACAACTGTTCTTAAAAAATTCACTTTTTGGAGAATTATTGATTACCATTAACATTCCAAAATCTGGTGCATGCCCTGTCATGCCAAAAACTGTTGTTTTTAAATAGCGCTCATGTCCAGCTAAATCAATGAATGTTATCACTTTTGAACTCTTCTCACAGATTTTTACCCAATCTAAGGCGCCATGTTCAGGTTTGTTTACAACATTGCCTAAAATCCACCAACTATTGATTTTTTAATGACTGTAAGGAAATAAAAACCTTCTCCATCAAAGCCTAAGATGTCATTGCCAACCGAACTTGTCCTTCCTGATTCCATCTCATGCTTATGTCTAAAAAGTTTCTGTCTAGCATGCCCTCGACCATTATCCAATTCTCCATGTGTGAGGACTCCCAGAAGTGTTGATTTACCTGCATCCACATTTCCAACAACGGCCACGCGAATTTCCAAAAAATCTAACCAAGGTTTATTATGAATGTAATTGACACAAGTTTACACTAACCAGTTTGTCCCAAAACTCGGCGTATTAGATACTGTGCTATAACTCCTCTGACATCTTTTCTCTCTCTCAGTTTAACACAACTGCACTCAAGGGTTGTTGCTAGCGACTGTAAAGTGGCAACTGCCGCTTCTAGTTCATCTTCTAACAACCCGTTCTCAGTGCCGTCCTCAGAGCCACCAATCTATTATCACTGAAAGTTATTGTGAGTTTTAATAATAACGAGGATTTACCTCTAGAATCACTTCCCCTCTTCCCTCGCCCAATTGTTGTTTTAATCTTTGCAATAAAAGTTCAAATTGTTCTTCAGTTGGTGCAACAAGAATGCTACGACTTAGAACCTTGTCAAATTCTGAATTCTTCTGACTTTTGTCAACAAAAGAACTTAAAGTCTCTTTTGAATCACTCATTTTTCTTTTTGTCACCTGTATGTAGTTTATCTGATGAACATTTATGTCCAAAACTTACAACCCGAATAACTCGTATTTATTTCTCGGTTTAACATCCCTGATGTACTGTAACACACACTTGTATAAATAAAATAAGTAAATAATGGGGGAGTGCAATTATGATACATATGGTGCAACTATATATAACACCTTTCGTTTAATGTGTTGAAATTATTGCAAATTTTGTGGGCTAATTACAAAACAAGGGTCAACTGTAGACTAATAATAAAAAATGGGGCGAATTTCATTAAAGTAAATATAAATATTTACATTTTTATAATAACTTTTATAAATCAAATAGCAACTGTCATCAAACGTCAACTTTTTTATCACAGTGGCCATCGCACAATACTTTAACCACAGTACCTTAAACTCAAGAAATGAAAACCCCCGTACCAAAGGTTGGCAACGAGCGCAGCACCAAGTATCGTCGTGGCAAACTAAAGCTATGGCGGTAAATTTGAACTTAATACATGGCGCCGTTTTTAAATTTTCATTTTTAACTATTTCAAACTTGAAAAATAAATCTGATTTAATTGATCACCTGAAATATTAATATTTTAATTGTCCAGTAAAATCAAATTTATTCTAGTCGGAATCGTAAATGATCATTAATCAAATCATTCATAAAATTTGTAACACCTTTGTTATATCAAAACAACATTTATTAACTAACAATAAAATTAAGTATAACATATATAAAAAATAAAACAAAAAAACATGAAAAAAAAGAACGATTTTATAATTAAATAAATAATTATTTCTACTTAAACATAAAAATAAGTTCCTAAGCATATTAAAAATATCTTCATGCATAAAAATAACATATTTTTAACAACAAAAACAAATAATATCCTCATAAAATATGAAAACTAAATAACATGAATATTTACAAATCACAACTATTTAGTTTACACCGCTTCGTGTTCGTAGCGTATCCAACCGAAACTGGCTTTCGTTTTTGATTGTCCCTGCAAAATTTAAAAATTAAATTTTCACAGTTATGCAGTTATGCAGTTATACAATGCACTTGCCCAAAGTCTACGTTTTGTTTAAATAAATTCTTGAAGTTGTCCTCTAAATTTTTCTGGAAACCATAATTTTCAAAAAATAAGCAGTCATGCATGTTTTGAACAAGTGGCATTACATGGTTACTCACATACGTCAACCTTCGAATGTTGTCTATTTCTTTAAAAGAAGTAAGAACTTGGTAGCTGGTGACCTCTTCAGAGTATAAGGCATTCTTACAATCATCACATTCAGGAACTTCCAACGTCCAACTTGCAACATAGGCCAGTTTTTGTGTGTCTTTAACGGGAAGATTATCAAGTTCTGAAGTGTTAAAATATTTTGAAGATTCTGATCGTGGTAACTGTTCTTGTACTTTTTCTAGATTTATCATTCCTAGCAAATTTCATTAGGCCTATAAGCTCGTCCATACGCGTTATTTTCAGCTACTATCAACACCTGTCAGAGAAACTAACTTGTTAACAACAACAGTTTTTAAAGCTGCAATGAACTGATGACGTGATGACACGTCAGGTTGTATTTGGCGGATACTTGAAAATAGATTTTCTAATGGATTCTGATTCAGTCCCCTTAAACACAAATGGTCAAATCCATCAACGTCTTTAATGCTGTCCTAGAGGAAAATAACTGGGTAATATCAGTATCAGTCTTCAAATCAATTAATTTCTACTGTTCGATTTCTGTCTACAACTTTTTCCAAAGTTCTAAATAGGGAGAATTCTGCGTTAAGGCACTTCTAAAATGCTTGTGATCTAAAATATGGAAACTAACTAGAATCATTTATGGAATCAAACAAATCGCCAATTTTTTTGAACAAATTCCGCTGTGTAAATGGTTTCTGAAGGTAACATGTTTGCAAAGGTTACGAATGTTTCTATGTCCTTAGAGCTGCTAAGTTGGGAAGCAGCAACCTTCACCTTCATTTTCATCTGTGAAACTGAAACAAGCCCTTTTTAATTTCGATAACGATTTAAAATTTTTTGCTGGACATAATTTAAAACGGATTCAATGTATTCGAATTTAGCATATTTGTAACAATGTATTTCGCGTGTTTTTTTTTTAAGATGTGGTACATCAAAAATCACAACAATCGGCTGATTATTAACAAAGAAATAATACAAACTTTGCCTGGGATGTTGTTCAGCACAAAATTGCTTTAAAGCTGATGAATTCACAGTACCCAGATCACAAACAGTGGCTAGAATACTATGTTTAATACAGCATCTTAAAGTTGCGAAATTATTTCCTTGATAAGAAACTTTAGATTGTCTTGTCAATAACTTGTTTTCATTGTTTTCTGATTCCTCGAACTATAAAAACAAATGCACGGTTGCCTCCCTTGTTTATTCGTCCCAATGAACCCATATCTTCAAAACAACTAATATATTGCTTCACTTCTTCATAATGAAATCCCTGGCAAATAGATATTTTATCAAACATTAAGGTACAATAACGATTCGCATGTTTCATTTTCTGACGACTTTTCAAATGTTCTATAATTCCAGGATTGAATCCAGTTTCAAATAAGACTTTAGCTGAAAGCCCTTTCAAAGTTATTGAAGAGGCCAACTGAAAATATGCTTGTAAATACTTATACAATCGTGGACTCCTTTTATACAAAGACAAAGCAAATGCTTTATCTTGCTCAGTCCACTTACCCGCCTTTGGTTTATTATAAGCATTTCGTAACTGAGAATTTATAAATTTTTTAGTTACAAAATTTAAATTTTCATTAATGAAATCAAATTTTCCGGTCTTATATAAGTTTTTCAAGATTTTCACCTTCTCTCTCTTTTCCTCTCTCTCTATTGGTTTGGAAGTTTTAGATCTTTAATCGATTCTTATTCATTACACTAAATTGATTTAGCGCAGTTTTAGGGTTTCAAAGAAATTAGGGATTTTAATATGGTTTTGGATTTTTTTTTTCGGTTGTTTCATTGTTTTTTTGGGTTGTTTCACTAGGTTTTTAATTTTCCTAATTGTACTGGTAATATTAATAGTAATATTTTACCATCAAAAGCAATAGTAGATCTTGGATCATCTGAGTTTGCAACCGTTCCACCTGAAACCGATGAAATATTCAAACAATAAGACTGTTGATATATTTTTTTCTTTTACCAATTATCATCCATCCATCTGTGAAAAGCCATTTTAGGCTATCTAAAAATGCATTACTTTGACCACTTGTTCAATGTTTTTAATAACTTTTTGGTACTAATTTCCATGATTTTCATTAGATTTTTAAAGTGTCCAAATGCCCTGGTCCAGAAATAAAAAGCCATTTTGGGGTGTCGAAAACCGAGAGATTTGGATAAGATTTTCGGCTTTTTTTCGGTCGTTTTTCAATGATTTTTGCATGCGCCAATTGGCTTGGTCCAGAAATTAAAAGCATATTGCGGTGTTTAAAAATAAGAAATTTTTTAATGTTTCTATGGTAACTTTGCTTGATTTTGGGTAATTTTCAATGGTTTTTTTGTGTGCCCAATTTTTGGTGGTCTACAGATATATTTTCTACATAAAAATTAGTGCTTTTTGAAGGATTTTAAGCCATCTTTGATTGTTTACTTTCGAAAAAGCAGTTAAATTTTTATGTTTGAGTCCTGTTTTTAAGGTGCCAAATATCCTGGTACCATCCCTCCTTGATTTAGTCTTATTTTTCCTTTTTTTTTGCATGCATCAAGTGGCTTTGTAAAGAAATAAAAAGCCATTTTGGGTTGTTTAAAAACAAGGTATTTTGTAAGTTTTTTAGGGTGCTCTTGAGGTAATTTTGTATGATTTTGAGTGATTTCAACGGTTTTTTCGTGTGCCCAATTGTTGGTGATCTACAGATATTTGGGGTAGTTGAGAGTGACCAACAGTGAGACACTTATTTTTTAAGTCGATATAACTTCCTTATTATTTTGTAAAAATAGCTAATCTTTGTAGCATAATGCAGCTATAGGCGTTATTTAACAGTTTCCGTTTCCATTTTTAAATTATTTAAAAAATTACATTTATTACATCTAAAAATATTTAAAGCAACATTTGTCTCAGTGTTGGCCAGATGTGTCCAACAGTGAGACAGGAAGTATTTTCAATACTATATATTTTTTTAGCGTTGTTGTCTGAAAAATTTTTATTGAAAGTTTAATTTTGGTACATTCTGCTGACAAAAGGGTAACTTCAGGTTAACGTAAGAACAGGTCAAACTAGATATCTATCGAATATTTATTAAACTGAAGTCTATTTCGAATATAAAAGAATCCTTCTGTCGGCTTGTCTGTCCACACGAAACTGGGAGCGGCATAATAAACTTAATATCGCTTATAAGAACTACAGATTCATCAGTAATTTCAGGGAATACGTATTTGTTCGTCCCCCTCTTCGACTTCGAACTCTTGGCTTGATTCAATTTTTGCAAGAATCTTTCCAATGAAATAAATCTTTGTTTTTTTCTGTTTCAGTAAATTCTACGAGTACGAAATCATCTTTCATTGGACTTCTGTGTAGGTCCTGAAATCCATCTGGGTTAATTCTAACAAAACTCTCGTCTCCTAGTATCAGTTCTTCCTCTGAACCTTCCGAATCTTCTTCAAACACTTTCTTTTTGAACCTTTGATGCCTATGTTCTATTTCGTAAATTGAACAAACTGACAGCTGACTTCAAAGTTATAAGAACTGTCATTATCCATGACCTTGAAAAAACACCCAGTTGCTACGTCATTTTATACTGGAGAAAAATTAGCTCAAATTCCCAATAAACTACAGTTTATATTTACCACACTTTTACCATTTTTAAGTTCGTAACTTATTTATAAATTTCGCAAGAGAGTTATACATAGATAATAAAAAATTTAACGAGGTAATTTAACAACTTGCAAGAGTTGTGTATGAATGAAGACACTTAAAGAAGTGTCTTTATTGTGTCAAATCGATAAATAAAGATTTATCGATTTGACACAATTTGATTTTATTTATTTATTTGAATAAAAATTTCGCTATTAAATTATTATTAAACTATTCTTTAATTAAGTATTTCTAATTAATAATTCACCAACTGTGAGATTTAGACGGAAATCTTTTAAATAGATTAAATGTTTTCTTTGGAGATATTTTTGAACGTGCTAATTTCACAGGAAGGAAACGCTCGAATCAACGAAAATATTATTTCACTTG
>QDEB01071887.1:3370-15672 GCA_004193795.1 Asbolus verrucosus
AGGTGTTCAAGTCCATTTCAGATAATAAAAATTTTGTTAGAAACTAATTAGCCTATTGTGTAGTTTTCTATAGCGAATAGTAGAACAGATCCGTAATTACAATTCGGTATAATTTCATGAGCATTGAACAAAAATTACGATGTCCAGATTGGGATTTAGTTTTTAAAACTACAATTTTGGTGGATGCGCCGGAACAGTAAAAATTTTGTTGGAATTTAGGCAATTTGTTAATATTATAACAGATATGTAATTGTCTTCTTTTTTTTAGGTTTTATGGTTGTTTAGTCTTATACAATGTTCTCCCATAATCATTTGTAATATTATTTTTTAGGTTATTCCACCTGTTCCTGTTTCTTATGTTCATTTCTGCATTTCTATAGACTATTTATGTTTAGACAAATATTTTATTTTTATCTATCAATATGCTTTTTTTTCCAAAAATTTTTCGTTCTCATTGCATTTAATATGTTTTTTATTCTACAACTTCCTTTAACTTTAAGGGTAATTAGAATTGTAGATATAGATTGATGACTCTCGTTACGGACGCAATGGACTACTTTTTTATTTAAAATATGTATCTTTGTGTTTTCCAGAGTTCAAATTTCAGTTTATTTACTTCTCTGTAATTTTATATCTTTTCGTTCACCTTATCATTTTTATTTTGATATATAAATATGCCCGGTTCATTCGTTTTATACTTTATTTACTTGTCATCTTTTATATCTCATTGCCACTTTATAACTCCTTATGACTAAAATGGACATTTTATGTTTTGCTATACAAGGTTAACGCCTTCAGGTTCGTTTGGATCTTTAATTTTTTTTATTTAAAAATTACGTTGTTTGGAGCAAGTATAGTTCACATTAATTTTGATGGAAATTCATCTTCCGAAAACAGAGAACATTTGCGAGGTGTTGGTTGTAGACTAGTGTCCACACAGTGGGCCAAATATATTCCCCTGTGGTTATGTAAACCACCTCTCCAAAGGGTGTTCTTCCGCTAAACGGAATATATGTCACAAGTGATTCTGTTGCAAATATTCATTATAAATTCTTTATGTATCCCCAAGGCAACTTTTTAAATAATCTTTTATTTCGTTTCCTGATTCTATGATTTTTATAAATTTAAAATTTTTATTCAAATAGGTACATCTGTATCTTCACCTATATATAGTGACGTATATCTTCACCTATATATAGTATTATAGTGACGTATAAAGTATTTGCTTCTCAGTAATTTTAAATTACTGAGAAGTAATTTTAAATATTATCGTTCGTTTTGTTATATTTTTTTCTAAAATGTTCTAATTTATCTTTCATTTGTGGTCCTTGAACCTTAAATCACACTGCCATATTTTTTGTGTAATTTTTCAGATTGTCATTTCTGTTCTTTTATCCTGTGATTTCTTTCAGATGCACTGACTTGCGTGCATGTTTAGTGATATTACTTTCAGTGTGCTTTTGTGTCTTTTGATGTTATTGCAGTTTTACAGATTATTCAAAACGGCCAGAATGGACATCTGTCTTTGTTTTTGCATTTTTTTATTTGATTTATTTTTATTTCAGCTAGGTCGTGGTGGAGCAGCGTCTCCTCCATTACGTCTTCGTCATGGAGGAGGGGCAACATAATGCAATAATGAAAATTTTAATGCATTATGGCTAAAATGGACATTCTTCAAAAAATATCGATATTTCAAAAATGTCGCTTATTTCCGGGAAAGTTAACTAATAAAGTAACTAGACTAGTAAGACCGCTCTTGAAAATGATGAGTGCACCGAGTGTTTGAGTAGAGAATGGGCGAGATCTTTAATAGCATTTTATTAAAAGTATTGGCAAGTATAGGATATAGTTAGTGAAAATACAGTATACAGTACAAGAGTATAAAGATATAAGCTATAATAGATTGATAAAAATGCTTTCAATATACATTAGTTTATAATAATTTAACTCGTATATTATAAGCAAGCGGAGCTAAGCTCGTGTGTAATATTCAATATCAATGAATAAATCTTAAGTCTACGATTACAACAGAACTCTGTTTCACATCTAGATTGGAACCTACTCTATGATTTCACCTTAATTAACAAAATCTATTTGATCTAGAAGAAAACCTGATAGAGGTATCAATCATCAATGAGCAGCACTGTATTTTGTATGTTTGCTTTAGAACTGTACAGGGTGTATCTAGATTTCGATGACAGTCTGACTGCAAATGGCAAAAAGTTTTCCCACTACTTTTTGTCAGTGGCAGTCCCTAAAGGCTACTAACATACAATCACAGCTTGATTGGTAGTATCACAAAATATTCCCAGTATTTTTTGTACCACCAAACTTAATTTAGTCAAATTAAGTAAAGCAGATAAGTTTTAGATATCGATAATCTTAATTCCTATGTTCTATATTTAGTAGGTACTCTATGATGTGCCTCAATCATTGAAACCTGTGCTTCTTATTTGTACGATTTGATCGTGGATAAAACTGGCAAAATGAAGAATGAAGGGAATTTACAGAGTATCTTACAAACAACCTTAATTTAACTCTAGTGAATTGAACGTGATGAATGGACAAATATTTAACCTTTCCTGGTCCCTAACATCACTATTACTACCGAAGTAAGTAAAGAGATTGTAGATTTTCAAAATGACGTTCCAACGCTTCCGTTAAAGACAGACACTGGTGAATGTGAGAAGAGCTTGCAAACATGTTTGCGCAGAAGCCGTTTCAATTACGCTTTCGGTTCTTGGACCTCCACGGTGATGCTCTCCAGCATGGGCGTCGTCACCGAATTGGGAGCCTGCGGAGGACTCTTGTTCGAACGGTTCGACGTCGCCGACGCGTTGCTGCTGCCCCTCGACCCTCTCCTCGATCCTAGAAACAAACGCCCTGTCGTAGGGTGACAATGATTTGTTGAGTCAGTGCAACAACGAACGTGTGATCTACTCTACTGACGACAGAGATGTCTTGCGAGCGGTTTTGCCAACAACGTTAAGATGCAGATTTATGCAAAAGCGAGAGTGCGGAGTGCGAAAGTAGTCAAAATTAGTAACCTTCTGTTTCGTCCCAGAACGGCATTAAACAAATTCCACTAACAGATTAATTGTTTACAAGAACAACTGAGCTCGAATTTTAAAGTTGACCATTCACATTTCAAATCGCACAAACAGGTGGCAACTCTAACATTTTTTTCAATAGTATGTAAATTAATTATATTTTTAATACTAATGCTACAATTACTTTTTTTGAGCTATAAAGTATGTGAAAATTTTCCCTCTCCATTGAAACCCATGCAAAATAAGTCAATTTACAAGGGTTTTATCTCAAAAAGGCCATTCCAAATTTTAATATAACAATTGAAAAAAGTAGAAATCGGTAGTATATTTGTAACTGTATTTAAACATTTATAAATTCCTAGACTCTTTTTGAGATTAAAATCCACCCATATTACACACATTTAAATAGAGGTATATTTTTGAAATTTTATAGAACCCTATTTGAAAAAACTATATATATTTTATGCCATTGACACTCAGATACTTTAGTGTCACATAAATGTTTTAGATTAAAATATGAAACTGACTTGACATGACTTTTGAGTTTTATACGATTTAGGATGGAAATGGCCACTTATAACTAGTTACAAAAATTCAAGCTTATTTTAGCGTAATTCGAGTTAATTTCATTGTGATTTATCGAGGTTCCTTTCACGCTGTTACTGTTGGTTGGAAGAAGATTAATTAGCTGCGGCGGCAGATGTAACATCGAGTTTATTACAGAGAAAGAAGTGAAAGACATGAAGATACCTTGAGAGTTTGGGGAGTGAGCTCTTAGAGATGCCATACTTGGCTGCCTGCTAGGTCCCCTGGCGCTCCCTCTAGATCCTCTTCTTTCTTGGTGCAGGAGCTTATTTTCTCTCAATAAAGAGACGTTCATTAACCTTGGAGTCGGGGTGTTGAATATTGTTCTATTTTCTCTCCATCGCGCCCTGTTGACATTTTAAACTCTGTTTAAATTCGTGTAAATTTTTCATGACCTTTGTCTGCAGCATATTATTTAAATGTAGAGTTAACATGCGAAGCTGGATTTAATGCAGCAGTAAAATTGTTAGCATTGAATCAAATCTATAAATAAACTATTTTTTGACACATCACTGTTAGATCTTCAAGTTAAGTGGGGTCAAGTAGGGGCATCTCTATAACTCGTTAAAAACCTGTTGATTTTTAGTTGGAATTGTTGGAATGATTCAAATATTTTTGGTTTGGGGATACAAAAATATTTGTTGATTTGGAAATGTGATACACAAGCATAATTATTCCTGCTTACAACAAAATTTCTTCTAATGGACACGTTCGATTAATGGATACTATCCATTATGGCGACCTTCAATAAAGTAAACTTTATATAATTTCCTGAGTTACACTGCCTCTGCTTCTTCGATTAATTAACGGACGATTCTAAATATCAATTGAACCGATGTGATGTTAAAACAAACGACACAGATTAGATTTATCAATATTTCTGAAAAAAAAAAATACGGTGCTAGTTTTAGGTTTAATATTCTAGAAATTTTTCGTGACAATGTTGTTTGAAGATTTATATTTTCTATAAACTAGAGGTTTATCTTTAATCGAAATTTATTCAGTTATGAAATCACTTTATAGTCATTGATAAAACGAACTCAGCGCCCTTTCACTTTTTACATTCCAACAAAAAAAAAGTTAATTATTTCTGGCATGAATTTTCCGAATCAGAACGACGAATAATTTTTTTGGATGATCGACTTCAATGATTGCCAATAAGCTAAACAGAGGGTAATTTTCTTGACTGCATGTATAAATTATTAACGTTTATCAGAGGCTATCGAATTTCCAGAATGACCTCATTTTATTCAGTCACCGACGTAATTCCGAGCACCACTTTAACGAGTCAATATATTGAAACCACAATAATTACTGGAGTATCTTTTACAACTTCTTTTTACCGCTTTTTAATAGAAATGATAATGACTACCGCTTGAATATTTCATCGCCATTCATATTTTAATAACCCGATTCGTTTGTGGGAATGATTTTTTAGTCAGTGTTGTTGTGCTGAATTCTGTTCCAAGAAAGAAAAATCTATATTATCTTTGTTTTTTATCGAATTATCGGCTAAAATAACATTGTTTTACTGGTCACTGCTTTTATGTTATAAGTTAGTGAATCGAAAAATTTTGTTAGTTTCATTGTTAATAATTAATATAATTAGTTACCTGAATTCACTTACCGTTGTATTTTGGTTTGTCAATTTAAGGGTTTTGTTAAATATAAATTGAATTCATCTCAACAAAGTGGAAAATATGACCGAGTAATATTATATTGAGTCATGGGTTAGGTTAGCATTAAAGTATCAATTTTTGTATACAAAAATATACAATCATATAATCAAGGAAGATTGTTAAAGACGAAAAATTGTTAAATAGAAAATACAACTTCCACATCAGTTTATTACAAAAATATATATTTCTATGATAAGGATATAAAAACAAATTAAAGACTAAATATGGAAACTAAAGTATAAAGACAAATTTTAAAAATAAAATAAAAATTCACACACAATTGGACCATGTGAACCCCTATCAAAAATCAGGGCCAACTTCGCTCCGTGACATTTCTGCAACATTGTTTTTCCTGAAAAATGACGTCATTATTTCAGCAACACTTTTGCAGTTCTTTGTTAAGTTCAGTACGAGCTGCCGACTAATTATTGTGTTTTCCGTGAAATTAATGAATGTCCTGGTTTGTTAATGACGCAGTCCGGAAGCTTTTTCTTCCAGTTTGGCACAAACGCCATAATTTAACAAGAGTAATACATTTTAGTCCATGTCAAAATGCAATGTGCTCACATGTATACCATTAACCGATAGTGCGTGTAGATTTCGAATTTTCCCCCCTAAACAGTTAAATTTTTTACAAATTAACGTGAATTCTGCTTAAAATATTTGCCCAGTCATGCGACCCAGTTTAATTTACGAATGTGCTTAGATATCGGTACATGATTCGGCTTTTACTTTGTTTTTTTGAGGAAAAGCACAAGTTGCGATCCATTAAAGAAATCACCATGGTGCATTAATAGCGGCTAACGTAATTTCATCAAAAGAGCTCTGCAAGAAGCTTTTAGTGAGTGAGGTTTATTCCGTCTTAATTAATTTATTGCACTAATCGCGCTTAATTGGTAGAAGTGAGCTTTTTTAGGACATCGGGGTTCAATAAATGGCTCTACTGACGCCTAAATATTTTATGGCGTTCATTTAACTTAGGGAGTATGAACTTTACAAGGGTACAAGTACAAGATTTTTTAACGTTTTCATTATTTTTCTCATAAAAAGTTAGGGGGTGAATTTACAAAAGCCGCTCGAGCTTCGATCAAAAGTTACTTCGTAGCTTTTCAGTTTCATGTTGAAATTCAAAGCCACACAATTGCGACGTGACAGATGATATTTTTACAGTTTTCAGCGATAAAACCAACTTCAGTCTAGGATTTTAACAATGAAAAACAGCGATGTTATCAGAGTTGGTAAACAACAGTTTTTTTATAAACCGAATTAAATCACACAAAAATTCTTACCTACTGAACAGTCGCAGCACAACACAAATAGTTATGAACATAAGAAACATGGCCACTAGTATCCCAATCATGGCCGGATCGACGTATTTGTTCGAAGGAATCGCATTTTGCACAACTGAAACATCTGACCTGGTAAATCACGCCGAAAATAAAATAAATCCTTACCGACACATTCGACTTTTCCATCTGGTTTCGTCACAGGTTGTTTTTCGAATATGCATGTACAAAGTGAGTCTCTGCATTCTGTCTCTCGTGTCATAGCCTCGCATTGCTCGTTGAAGAAACAGGATTCATTTACTCGAACCCCTGAAAACGTCGAGGAATTCACTTTGATTATCCATCTCTATGGGGGTCGGAAAATTCCTTGGAGATATTGAAGGATATGAGAGAAAAGGATGTTTTATTCCGCTCGCAACGGAAGTGTGGCAGATTAACAACTTTGCTTTTCTGTCTGTCAATGTACAACAGTACAGAGTTAAAGCGTGTTGACCACACTTTCGTTTCAGCTTTGAAAGAGAAAATATGTTCAATAAAAAGTTACGAGCAAACACACTTTTTTTTAACTTAAAGTTTCGAAACTTAATATGCCAAAAGCAATACAAAAAATTTCATTTTTAAATTGAACTCACTTTGCTATTAATTATGTCATTCTTTTTTCAGTTACTATCATTTTTTGCACTTTCAGAAATTTTATTTTGTGATCTGAAGCCACAGTTGACGATATTGTCCGAATATGTAGTTAAATATTGAATTTAATTCTTTCACGGAATGAATTACGGTCAACAAGCCACCGCCGTCGTCTGTCTGGCTCATGAGGGAATTAATTTCCACATTTTCCACATTCCTTGCACCCATCATCCTATCCATTATTAAAATTTATTTCTTGCAAGCCACCGAGGAGTACCTTCCAATTTTTTAGCTTTATTTCTTTATAATTACATTATTGTTTTAAAGAAAAAATGTTAACAACAGAGTGATATTTGTTGTTTGTTCGTAAAAGTAATGAAAGGCTGAAAGAAACACGCAACCTTGCAAAAAGTTGCTTGCAATGAACAATCACAAACCACTAACAACTAATTTGTGTGCAAAAATTGCTGGATACAGCTGTTATTCTCACCGACAGAATTTTTCTTCTTTTTATGTGTTGTATTTTGAGTGTTTTTTTTTTAATATTCTCAACATCGTCTAATGCTTTCCGTATCTTGAAAGTTCAAATGTTACTCAACTGTTATCTAAACTTGTCAGATGTTTCCGCTAAACCTGTATAATTAATCTAAATGTTTACTCCATGCTTTAAAGTCTATATTTTTTTAATGAATGAATTTAGAAAGCGCATTGAGCATCCAAATACAGCAGCATATCGAATCGGTTATCCTAGTTTGTAGGGTTTACATAATTCATAATCTTCGGAGTGGTTTTCGAATTTTCACAGAATCTAATCGCTGGAGGTTTTTCCCTTCGGATGTTTTTACTTATTTATTTCATTTTGCAGCAGCTGCAGACGAACGCGTAATTGCAAGACTTCAACAGTTTAGCAGTTAATGCGGCAGAACAAAGGCTTGCATAAACATTACACACAGTTAAAGGTAACGAGATTGTCACAAACTGAGTTTTGCACTCGTTTAATTAGATGTAAACATGTAAAATACACGTTTTTTTAATTTGAAAAAAGGTGGAAATTAGAATACGAGTAAAGCAAAAAGGAAATTTTAAAGATGATAATTATACATGTTGAAACGAAACATTACAATTTTTTCTTATATTTTACTTTACAAAAAGTGAGGAAATGAAATCGTGGTGGGTGCTATTGATTTATAACAGAACAAATGTGTTTATGTAGCGACTGTGGCCACAACTCTAAAGAGAGTACCATTAATTCTGATTTTTAAGCAATTACTCTTAAAATTGGAGATTCTGATATTTTTAACCCTTGATTCTTTATATTGCTTACATAAAATTACATTGTTTATGTACAGACATAAAAACATTTATTACTTATAAGTACATGCTCATCCTTGAAAAAATTGTTGAAATCTTTTTCTTATTTCTTTATTATCGGTAATACATTCAATTAAATTACATAAAAAACGGAAAAAGCTGCTAGTGGAGGATGTGTTAAGATAATTCAATCTTCCTGCTGCGAAAAAGTATTTTACTTTCAAATGAATCTACAGATTTTTCCGTATACAGAAGACGTGATAAATTCTAAGGGTATACACCATTACATAATACAGAGAGGGTGTTGAAAATGAATGTCTAAAAATGTATTCAATGTAACTGCAGGTACACTTATTTCTGTTCGTTACAATTGAGTTTATTAGACTTTATTATTGTGATGTTCCCTTCTGAGAAAACCTTCGAGTGTCTTGAAAAAATTGCTTTCCTGATCCCGAGAGAGGTGGTGACCATGAAAGAAATGTGCACAAAAATAACGAAAATTGCCACACCTAAAAGGAATGGTGCTCTTGTGTTTAGCACGCTCGGATGTACTAAAACAGCTTATTGTTCGAAATTACTGGAACATTTTAGAAATACAACCAAAAATGTGCTGTTTTAAAATGCAGTTATGCATCATGAAGTAGGAAGTAAGTAAGGTCTGAAATTTTTAAAGTATCACTGCTGCCACCTAATTTTACAGTCGTTCATTTTAGAGTCTGGTAAAAGTCCTGCAAAAAACGGAAGTGCAGCTCGTGTGTGAAATCGTAAATCACTCCTTGGCTCTTAAATTGTGATATATTACTTTTTATGTCCGAATCCTACGATCAACTTATCAATCTGTTGATGAACTCGAAGCTATTTCAAAGCTCACCAGTTTTTCTTATTGCAGATTATAAATTGTAAATCTTCCCTTCAGTACCTTCAGTTTTTTTATATACTTTACATATTTTATAAAATTAGTTCATGGTTCGTCATCTTTTACACTGCAACGGTATCATCCATTGCTTGTTATTTCCACCTACATAGGTTGTACAATATGGTTAGCGACTACTGAATTGAATAATTAATATTCAATACAGCACTGGACTGGAAGTTACTGTGTTAGCAAATAGTAACCTCTACAGTCAGAAACATTATTGTAGGTCTTATTTAATTTTGTTAGTGTGAATATGAATTAACAGCGAAGAGGAAAATAGTCATTCGTTAGTCAAAAATGGTGCAACTCATTGTCAAAGTTTCAATGGAGTATTATGGTAAAGGGGAAATGATGTTGGAGCTATTTTCCTTGAAAAAATGTCTCAGATACCGGATGTTCTTCACTCTTTCTACATTACACATTATATCCGGAAAAAAGTTCAACCTTGACTAGGCTAAAAAGGGCTTTATCTGCGATTTATCTTAAGACGAAGTCTGCATAAGTCTATTAGATTAAGGAGGTTACAAGCGAAGAAGAAAATGAAGGGAGAGCTTAACCGAATATTTTCTAATTAAGCGAGAACGATGTAAAAGCTAACTTGACCAAAAGAGGTCGAAAAAACAGGGTATTTATTAACTCCAAGAATACGTACCCAGCTGATAAGATGACAAGTATCGCAAAATTATAACTTTGCCCAACAAATGGCAGTTTTTATTTACATATTAAGATACACGCAAACAGATGGGCAGTCGAATAAAGTGCGCATTGTAAATTTTTGCTGCTTTAAATCCGATTTAAAAAGTAAAATTAGTTGTTGCTGTGATTTAATGAACAATAAAATACTTTAATAAGAATTCGACTGCAGCCATTGTGCTGAAGCCGTTTCTATGATGTCAGTTTTCAAAGAAAACTTATAAAAACCACCGAAACAAGTGGGAAAACCCGATAACTGAGGCATACGCTTACAAAGTTTCTGCAAAAGCGATCCCTTGGAATTAAATTTCCTTGTTCCATTATAAATGCTGTAACACAACCCAAATAAAGATTTTTCTCGGGAAAGTGGGTATATATATGACGCATAAAACAGGAAGAAAAGAACTCCGTTGAACTTTTACAGTTTCCAGTTTCACCGCACTTTTTCGTGTTTCTTTGACACACGTTGGCTTAATTTTACGATAGGTGCTGAGGTCGGAAACGACCTATCGACCGATGCCACACAGGAGCATTGACCACCTAAATATACTGCCTCGTTTCAGTGTTTAACATTGCAAAGTCAGCACTCAATCAGAGAAAAGTTTGTCACCAAAGCATTTTTTTTCTTAAAAAAGTCATCGATATTTTGCTAGAAATGACATATGGATTAACGCATTGGCCAGTAAGTGAAACGAGGAGCAAACGAGTTTAAGGAGCAAGTCCAAAATACGCTCCAAGACATTATAAAACATTTTTTAGCGCACGAGCATTAGCGAGGAGCGCTATCGATCTTGTCCATGTCACTCGCTCGCTCGCTCGCTCATCCTCTAAGACATCACGTCGATAGCGTGAGAACGTTTTAATCTATCGAGTTCAAATTTTGTATACGAATTCTTTGTCAGGGTCTACAGTTCAAGTTCGTTAATGAGCATTGTAGCTCCAAGGGTTGTCGGGGGTGCACACGCTCACTTCGTTATTAATTAAGATAACACGATCAACTTNNTGTACTAATAAATCTTTTTTATTTATTATAAAACGCAAATGCTAATGTTTAAATATGTTGAAATAATGTGGTGCAATAGCGACGACTTTTTAAAATTGATTCATTATTAATATATACATTTAAATTGCAATTTACTAGGGAAAAGGTGGTTTTGGCTCTTTTTATAGAGAAAAATAGTCACTGTTTATTTTTCCTGTTTCGATTATAGCTTCTGATTTACTACTGCACTCGAATTTTCTTATCAATGCGTGTGTTTAGGTAGGAATCATAGTACAATGATATTCATTAAACCAAACAAAATGACGCAGACTAATCTTCTAAGGAAAAATTACATTTATACCTCTTCTCGTACGCCACGATTATCAGTTAATGAACTTCACATGGAGGTTACGAACTCTTCGACTACGGTTTCAACGTTGCTCAAAACGTTGGCAACCAAAGTTATGTTTTCTTGGTACGACTACATCCTTTTTACGGTTATGCTCTCATTCAGTGCTTTAATCGGAATTTATTTCGGATGTTTCGGAAGTAAGCAGTCCACCACCAATGAGTATCTAATGGGCGGGAAGACGATGAAGGTTCTACCAATTGCAGTATCACTAGTTGCGAGGTAAATCATTTCTAATAATTGCGGTTATTAACATCAGTAATTTATTGCAGCCACATCTCTGGCATTACTCTTTTGGCTCTACCAGCAGATGTGTATCGATATGGAGCGGCATATTGGTTGGGAGCATTCTCCATGGTTTTGCTGTGTGTGATAACGATTTACGTATACTTGCCAGTGTTTTTTAATTTACAAATTACGAGCACTTATGAATATTTGGAGCGAAGATTCGATAACAGAACAAGATTGTTTGCTTCATTTCTTTATGCTTTATCTGTCTTTCTTTATCTTCCTATAGTTGTTTATATACCAGCTTTGGCTTTTTCTGCTGGTTCGTTAGGCTATTTACTTTTAGACAGTTTTAATGTTCTTTTTGTAGCTAGTGGAATTAATGTCCATTCGATAACACCGGTGGTTTGTGGTATTTGTATTTTTTATACCACCATTGGGGGTTTAAAAGCTGTTGTATGGACCGACACTCTTCAGTTTACAGTTACTATAGCAGCTATTGCAACCGTCTTCATGTTGGGAGTTAATTCAGC